>JBAPLH010000566.1:0-60381 GCA_037897445.1 Ceriops zippeliana
ATTGTTTGTTAAATAGAATCAATTCATCTTATAAATGATCTAGGGGCATTTTTTTCTTAATGAATATAGTGATAAAGAAGAAAACAAAAGTTAATTTCAAGGTTATTGTATGAAAAATAGTCCTAGCAATAATAAGAGGAGCCTAATTAACATGAGGTGATTAGAAATTCTCATTATTCAGGAATTAAAACCAATTATCGTTTGAATGAAATGCAAACCATGATAAATGGCACGTTTGGATGATGGATTTAAATAGATTTGTAGATTTATTAGTGTGTATATACTTGTTTGATTCAATTAATATACTAGGTTGTTTAGCCACATGTGTTATATTTCATGACTAATGTATCAAAAAGTGTGTTTTGGATCCAAAAATGATGGGAGGAACTCTCTAATTTTGAATTCAACAATTAATATCAATAAGAAATGCAATTTAAAATCAAGGACTGAATTGTTTGTTAAATTGAACGAATTCAAGTAATGGTTGCTGCACGGGCATTTTTTTCATAATTTATATAATTATTAAGAAAGAAACAACTGTTAATTTCAAGGTTATTGCATGAAAAATAGTCCTGGTAACAACAAGAGGAGCCTAATTAACAGGAGGTGATTAGAAATTCTCATTATTTAATATTTAAACGAGTTAACTTTTGTACGGAATGCAAACTGTGATGAATGGCACCTTTGGCTGATGGATTTAAATAGAATTGGATTTTTATTGGTGTTTATGCTTGTTTGATTCAATTAATATACTAGGTTGTTTAACCACATGAGTTATATTTCATGATCAATGTATCCCAAAATGTGTTTGGAATCAAAAGAGGAAACTTGAGAACCAGAAATGATGGGAGGAACTCTCTATTTTTGAATTCTATAATTAACATCAATAAGAAATGCAATTCAAAATCAAGGACTCCCATTGTTTGTTAAATTGAATGAATTCATGTAATTGATGGTCAACAGTCATTTTTTTTTTCATAATGAATATAGTTATTAAGAAAGAAATAGAAGTTAATTTCAAGGTTATTGCATGAAAAATAGTCCTGGTAACAACAAGAGGAGCCTAATTAACACGAGGTCATTAGAAATTCTCATTATTTAGGAATTAAACTAGTTAATATTTGTACGAAATACAGAACGTGATGAATTGCACCTTTGGATGATGGATTTAAAGAGATTTGGATTTTTATTGGTGTTTATGCTTGTTTGATTCAATTAATATAATAGGTTGTTTAACCACATGTGTTATATTTCATGATCAATGTATCAAAAAGTGGCTTTGGAATCAAAAGAGGAGCCTTGTTAACCAAAAATGATGCGAGGAACTCCCTATTTTTGAATTCAACAATTAATATCAATAAGAAATGCAATTAAAAATCAACGACTCCATTGTTTGCTAAATTGAATGAATTCATGTAATTGATGGTCCGCATATTTTTCATAATGAATATTGTTATTAGGAAAGAAACAAAAGTTAATTTCAAGGTTATTGCATGAAAAATAGTCCTGGTAACAACAAGAGGAGCCTAATTAATACGAGGTGATTAGAAATTCTGATTATTTAGGAATTAAACCAGTTAACATTTGTACGAAATGCAAACCATGAAGAATGGCACCTTTAGATGATGGATTTAAATAGATTTGAAGTTTTATTGATGTTTATACATGTTTGATTCAATTAATATACTAGGTTGTTTAGCCACATGTGTTATATTTCATGCTCAATGTATCAAAAAGTGTGTTTGGAATCAAAAGAGGAAACTTGCTAACCAAAAATGATGCGAGGAGCTCTCTATTTTTGAATTAAAAAATTAATATCTATAAGAAATGCAATTCAAAATCAAGGACTCCGTTGTTTGTTAAATTGAATGAATTCATCTTATAGATGGTCCATGAGCATTTTTTTCATAATGAATATAGTTATTAAGAAAGAATCAAAATTAATTTCAAGGTTATTGCATGAAAAATAGTCCAGGTAACAACAAGAGGAGCCTAAATAACATGAGGTGATTAGAAATTCTCGTTATTTAGGAATTAAACTAGTTAACTTTTGTGCGAAATGCAAACCGTGATGAATGGCACCTTTGGCTGATGGATTTAAATAGATTTGGATTTTTATTGGTGTTTATGCTTGTTTCATTCAATTAATATACTAGGTTGTTTAACCACATGTGTTATATTTCATGATCAATGTATCAAAAAGCGGCTTTGGAATCAAGAAAGGAGCCTTGTTAACCAAAAATGATGCGAGGAACTCCTTATTTTTGAATTCAACAATTAATATCAATAAGAAATGCAATTCAAAATCAAGGATGCCATTGTTTGTTAAATAGAATCAATTCATCTTATAAATGATCTAGGGGCATTTTTTTCTTAATGAATATAGTGATAAAGAAGAAAACAAAAGTTAATTTCAAGGTTATTGTATGAAAAATAGTCCTAGCAATAATAAGAGGAGCCTAATTAACATGAGGTGATTAGAAATTCTCATTATTCAGGAATTAAACCAATTATCGTTTGAATGAAATGCAAACCATGATAAATGGCACGTTTGGATGATGGATTTAAATAGATTTGTAGATTTATTAGTGTATATACTTGTTTGATTCAATTAATATACTAGGTTGTTTAGCCACATGTGTTATATTTCATGACTAATGTATCAAAAAGTGTGTTTTGGATCCAAAAATGATGGGAGGAACTCTCTAATTTTGAATTCAACAATTAATATCAATAAGAAATGCAATTTAAAATCAAGGACTGAATTGTTTGTTAAATTGAACGAATTCAAGTAATGGTTGCTGCACGGGCATTTTTTTCATAATTTATATAATTATTAAGAAAGAAACAACTGTTAATTTCAAGGTTATTGCATGAAAAATAGTCCCTGGTAACAACAAGAGGAGCCTAATTAACAGGAGGTGATTAAATTCTCATTATTTAATATTTAAACGAGTTAACTTTTGTACGGAATGCAAACTGTGATGAATGGCACCTTTGGCTGATGGATTTAAATAGAATTGGATTTTTATTGGTGTTTATGCTTGTTTGATTCAATTAATATACTAGGTTGTTTAACCACATGAGTTATATTTCATGATCAATGTATCCCAAAATGTGTTTGGAATCAAAAGAGGAAACTTGAGAACCAGAAATGATGGGAGGAACTCTCTATTTTTGAATTCTATAATTAACATCAATAAGAAATGCAATTCAAAATCAAGGACTCCATTGTTTGTTAAATTGAATGAATTCATGTAATTGATGGTCAACAGTCATTTTTTTCATAATGAATATAGTTATTAAGAAAGAAATAGAAGTTAATTTCAAGGTTATTGCATGAAAAATAGTCCTGGTAACAACAAGAGGAGCCTAATTAACACGAGGTCATTAGAAATTCTCATTATTTAGGAATTAAACTAGTTAATATTTGTACGAAATACAGAACGTGATGAATTGCACCTTTGGATGATGGATTTAAAGAGATTTGGATTTTTATTGGTGTTTATGCTTGTTTGATTCAATTAATATAATAGGTTGTTTAACCACATGTGTTATATTTCATGATCAATGTATCAAAAAGTGGCTTTGGAATCAAAAGAGGAGCCTTGTTAACCAAAAATGATGCGAGGAACTCCCTATTTTTGAATTCAACAATTAATATCAATAAGAAATGCAATTAAAAATCAACGACTCCATTGTTTGCTAAATTGAATGAATTCATGTAATTGATGGTCCACGTGCATATTTTTCATAATGAATATTGTTATTAGGAAAGAAACAAAAGTTAATTTCATGGTTATTGCATGAAAAATAGTCCTGGTAACAACAAGAGGAGCCTAATTAATACGAGGAGATTAGAAATTCTCATTATTTAGGAATTAAACCAGTTAACATTTGTACGAAATGCAAACCGTGAAGAATGGCACCTTTAGATGATGGATTTAAATAGATTTGGAGTTTATATTGATGTTTATAGATGTTTGATTCAATTAATATACTAGGTTGTTTAGCCACATGTGTTATATTTCATGCTCAAGGAATCAAAAAGTGTGTTTGGAATCAAAAGAGGAAACTTGCTAAGCAAAAATGATGCGAGGAAGTCTCTATTTTTGAATTCAACAATTAATATCTATAAGAAATGCAATTCAAAATCAAGGACTCCATTGTTTGTTAAATTGAATGAATTCATCTTATAGATGGTCCATGGGCATTTTTTTCATAATGAATATAGTTATTAAGAAAGAATCAAAAGTTAATTTCAAGGTTATTGCATGAAAAATAGTCTGGGTAACAATAAGAGGAGCCTAATTAACTTGAGGTGATTAAAAATTCTCATTATTTAGGAATTAAACCAGTTAACATTTGTGCGAAATGCAAACCGTGATGAATGGCACCTCTGGCTGATTGATTTAAATAGATTTGGATTTTTATTGGTGTTTATGCTTGTTTAATTCAATTAATATACTAGGTTGTTTAACCACGTGTTATATTTCATGATCAATGTATCAAAAAGTGGCTTTGGAATCAAAAGAGGAGCCTTGTTAACCAAAAATGATGCGAGGAACTCTCTATTTTTGAATTCAACAATTAATATCAATAAGAAATGCAATTCAAAATCAGCGACTCAATTGTTTGTTAAAGTCAATGAATCCATGTAATTGATGGACCACGTGCATATTTTTCATAATGAATATAGTTATTAGGAAAGAAACAAAAGTTAATTTCAAGGTTATTGCATGAAAAATAGTCCTGGTAACAAGAGGAGCCTAATTAATACGAGGTGATTAGAAATTCTCATTATTTAGGAATTAAACCAGTTAACATTTGTACGAAATGCAAACCATGAAGAATGACACCTTTAGATGATGGATTTAAATAGATTTGGAGTTTTATTGATGCTTATACATGTTTGATTCAATTAATATACTAGGTTGTTTAGCTGCATGTTCATGCTCAATGTATCAAAAAGTGTTTTTGGAATCAAAAGAGGAAACTTGCTAACCAGAAATGATGGCTGGAACTCTCTATTTTTGAATTCAACGATTAATATCTATAAGAAATACAATTCAAAATCAAGGACTCCATTGTTTGTTAAAATGAATGAATTCATCTTATAGATGATCCATTGGCATTTTTTTCATAATGATTATAGTTATTAAGAAAGAAAGAATCAAAAGTTAATTCCAAGGTTATTGCATGAAAAATAGTCCGGGTAACAACAAGAGGAACCTAATTAACATGAGGTGATTAGAAATTCTCATTATTTACGAATTAAACCAGTTAACTTTTGTGCGAAATGCAAATCGTGATGAATGGCACCTTTGGCTGATGGATTTAAATAGATTTGGATTTTTATTGGTGTTTATGCTTGTTTGATTCAATTAATATACTAGGTTGTTTAACCACATGTATTATATTTCATGATCAATGTATCAAAAAGTGGCTTTGGAATCAAAAGAGGAGCCTTGTTAACCAAAAATGATGCGAGGAACTCCCTATTTTTGAATTCAACAATTAATATCAATAAGAAATGCAATTAAAAATCAACGACTCCATTGTTTGCTAAATTGAATGAATTCATGTAATTGATGGTCCACGTGCATATTTTTCATAATGAATATTGTTATTAGGAAAGAAACAAAAGTTAATTTCATGGTTATTGCATGAAAAAATAGTCCTGGTAACAACAAGAGGAGCCTAATTAATACGAGGAGATTAGAAATTCTCATTATTTAGGAATTAAACCAGTTAACATTTGTACGAAATGCAAACCGTGAAGAATGGCACCTTTAGATGATGGATTTAAATAGATTTGGAGTTATATTGATGTTTATAGATGTTTGATTCAATTAATATACTAGGTTGTTTAGCCACATGTGTTATATTTCATGCTCAAGGAATCAAAAAGTGTGTTTGGAATCAAAAGAGGAAACTTGCTAAGCAAAAATGATGCGAGGAAGTCTCTATTTTTGAATTCAACAATTAATATCTATAAGAAATGCAATTCAAAATCAAGGACTCCATTGTTTGTTAAATTGAATGAATTCATCTTATAGATGGTCCATGGGCATTTTTTTCATAATGAATATAGTTATTAAGAAAGAATCAAAAGTTAATTTCAAGGTTATTGCATGAAAAATAGTTTGGGTAACAATAAGAGGAGCCTAATTAACTTGAGGTGATTAAAAATTCTCATTATTTAGGAATTAAACCAGTTAACATTTGTGCGAAATGCAAAACCGTGATGAATGGCACCTCTGGCTGATTGATTTAAATAGATTTGGATTTTTATTGGTGTTTATGCTTGTTTAATTCAATTAATATACTAGGTTGTTTAACCACGTGTTATATTTCATGATCAATGTATCAAAAAGTGGCTTTGGAATCAAAAGAGGAGCCTTGTTAACCAAAAATGATGCGAGGAACTCTCTATTTTTGAATTCAACAATTAATATCAATAAGAAATGCAATTCAAAATCAGCGACTCAATTGTTTGTTAAAGTCAATGAATCCATGTAATTGATGGACCACGTGCATATTTTTCATAATGAATATAGTTATTAGGAAAGAAACAAAAGTTAATTTCAAGGTTATTGCATGAAAAATAGTCCTGGTAACAAGAGGAGCCTAATTAATACGAGGTGATTAGAAATTCTCATTATTTAGGAATTAAACCAGTTAACATTTGTACGAAATGCAAACCATGAAGAATGACACCTTTAGATGATGGATTTAAATAGATTTGGAGTTTTATTGATGCTTAT
This sequence comes from Ceriops zippeliana, assembly GCA_037897445.1. Classification (NCBI taxonomy): domain Eukaryota; kingdom Viridiplantae; phylum Streptophyta; class Magnoliopsida; order Malpighiales; family Rhizophoraceae; genus Ceriops; species Ceriops zippeliana. The sequence goes on from JBAPLH010000566.1 coordinate 6,768, forward strand.
ACATGTTTGATTCAATTAATATACTAGGTTGTTTAGCTACATGTTCATGCTCAATGTATCAAAAAGTGTTTTTGGAATCAAAAGAGGAAACTTGCTAACCAGAAATGATGGCTGGAACTCTCTATTTTTGAATTCAACGATTAATATCTATAAGAAATACAATTCAAAATCAAGGACTCCATTGTTTGTTAAAATGAATGAATTCATCTTATAGATGATCCATTGGCATTTTTTTCATAATGATTATAGTTATTAAGAAAGAATCAAAAGTTAATTCCAAGGTTATTGCATGAAAAATAGTTCGGGTAACAACAAGAGGAACCTAATTAACATGAGGTGATTAGAAATTCTCATTATTTATGAATTAAACCAGTTAACTTTTGTGCGAAATGCAAATCGTGATGAATGGCACCTTTGGCTGATGGATTTTAAATAGATTTGGATTTTTATTGGTGTTTATGCTTGTTTGATTCAATTAATATACTAGGTTGTTTAACCACATGTATTATATTTCATGATCAATGTATCAAAAAGTGGCTTTGGAATCAAAAAGAGGAGCCTTGTTAACCCAAAATGATGCGAGGAACTCTCTATTTTTGAATTCAACAATTAATATCAATAAGAAATGCAATTCAAAATCAACGACTCATTTGTTTGTTAAATTAAATGAATCCATGTAATTGATGGTCCACGTGCATATTTTTCATAATGAATATAGTTATTAGGAAAGAAACAAAAGTTAATTTCAAGGTTATTGCATTAAAAATAGTCCTGGTAACAAGAGGAGCCTAATTAATACGAGGTGATTAGAAATTGTCATTATTTAGGAATTAAACCAGGTAACATTTGTACGAAATGCAAATCTTGAAGAATAGCACCTTTAGATGTTGGATTTAAATAGGTTTGGTGTTTTATTGATGATTATACATGTGTGATTCAATTAATATGCTAGGTTGTTTACCCACATGTGTTATATTTCATGCTCAATGTATCAAAAAATGTGTTTGGAATCAAAAGAGGAAACTTGCTAACCAAAAATGATTCGAGGAACTCTCTATTTTTGAAGTCAACAATTAATATCTATAAGAAATGCAAATCAAAATCAAGGACTCCATTGCTTGTTAAATTGAATGAATTCATCTTATAGATGGTCCATGGACATTTTTTCCATAATGAATATAGTTATTAAGAAAGAATCAAAAGTTAATTTCAAGCTTATTGCATGAAAAATAGTCCGGGTAACAATAAGAAGAGCCTAATTAACATGAGGTCATTAGAAATTCTCATTATTTAGGAATTAAACCAGTTAACTTTTGTGTGAAATGCAAACCGTGATGAATCGCACCTTTGGCTGATGGATTTAAATAGATTTGGATTTTTATTGGTGTTTATACTTGTTTGATTCAATTAATATACTAGTTTGTTTAACCACATGTGTTATATTTCATGATCAATGTATCAAAAAGTGGCTTTGGAATCAAAAGAGGAGCTTTATTAACCACAAATGATGCAAGGAACTCTCTATTTTTGAATTCAACAATTAATATCAATAAGAAATGCAATTCAAATTCAGTGACTCCATTGTTTATTAAATTGAATGAATTCCTGTAATTGATGGTCCACATGCATATTTTTCATAATGAATATAGTTATTAGGAAAGAAACAAAAGTTAATTTCAAGGTTATTGCATGAAAAATAGTCCTGGTAACAACAAGAGGAGCCTAATTAATACGAGGTGATTAGAAATTCTCATTATTTAGGAATTAAACCAGTTAACATTTGTAAGAAATGCAAACCATGAAGAATGGCACCTTTAGATGATGGATTTAAATAGATTTGGAGTTTTATTGATGCTTATACATGTTTGATTCAATTAATATACTAGGATGTTTAGCCGCATGTGTTATATTTCATACTCAATGTATCAAAAAAGTGTTTTTGGAATCAAAAGAGGAAAACTTGCTAACCAGAAATGATGGCAGAAACTCTTTATTTTTGAATTCAACAATTAATATCTATAAGAAATGCAATTCAAAATCAAGGATTCCATTGTTTGTTAAAATGAATGAATTCATCTTATAGATGATCCATAGGCATTTTTTTTCATAATGATATTATAGTTATTAAGAAAGAATCAAAAGTTAATTTCAAGCTTATTGCATTAAAAAATAGTCCGGGTAACAACAAGAGGAGCCTAATTAATTAACATGAGCTGATTAGAAATTCTCATTATTTAGGAATTAAACCAGTTAACTTTTGTGCGAAATGCAAACCGTGATGAATGGCACCTTTGGCTGATGTATTTAAACAGATTTGAATTTTTATTGGTGTTTATGCTTGTATGATTCAATTAATATACTAGGTTGTTTAACCACATGTATTATATTTCATGATCAATGTATCAAAAAGTGGCTTTGGAATCAAAAGAGGAGCCTTGTTAACCAAAAATGATGCGAGGAACTCTCTAATTTTGAATTCAACAATTAATATCAATAAGAAATGCAATTCAAAATCGACGACTCATTGTTTGTTAAATTGAATGAATTCATGTAATTGATGGTCCACGTGCATATTTTTCATAATGAATATAGTTATTAGGAAAGAAACAAAAGTTAATTTCAAGGTTATTGCATTAAAAATAGTCCTGGTAACAACAAGAGGAGCCTAATTAATACGAGTTGATTAGAAATTCGCATTATTTAGGAATTAAACCAGTTAACATTTGTACGAAATACAAACTTGAAGAATGGCACCTTTAGATGATGGATTTAAATAGATTTGGAGTTTGATTGATGTTTATACATGTTTGATTCAATTAATATACTAGGTTGTTTTTGCCACATGTGTTATATTTCATGCTCAATGTATCAAAAAGTGTGTTTGCAATCAAAAGTGGAAACTTGATAAACAAAAATGATGGGAGGAACTCCCTATTTTTGAATTCTATAATTAATATCTATAAGAAATGCAATTCAAAATCAAGGACTCCATTATTTGTTGAATTGAATGAATTCGTGTAATTGATGGTCCATGGAGCATTTTTTTCATAATTAATAGAGTTATTAAGAAGAGAAACAAAAGTTAATTTCAAGGTTATTGCATGAAAAATAGTCCTGGTGGTAACAAACAGAAGAGCCTAATTAACATGAGGTGATTAGAAATTCTCATTATTTAGGAATTAAACCAGTTAACTTTTTGTGCGAAATGCAAACCGTGATGAATGACACCTTTGGCTGATGTATTTTTAAACAGATTTGGATTTTTATTGGTGTTTATGCTTGTTTGATTCAATTAATATACTAGGTTGTTTAACCACATGTATTATATTTCATGATCAATGTATCAAAAAGTGGCTTTGGAATCAAAAGAGGAGCCTTGTTAACCAAAAATGATGCGAGGAACTCTCTATTTTTGAATTCAACAATTAATATCAATAAGAAATGCAATTCAAAATCAGTCAGCGACTCCATTGTTGGTTAAATTGAATGAATTCATGTAATTGATGGTCCACGTGCATATTTTTCATAATGAATATAGTTATTAGGAAACAAAAAAAAGTTAATTTCAAGGTTATTGCATGAAAAATAGTCCTGGTAACAACAAGAGGAGCCTAATTAATACGAGTTGATTAGAAATTCGCATTATTTAGGAATTAAACCAGTTAACATTTGTACGAAATACAAACCACGAAGAATGGCACCTTTAGATGATGGATTTAAATAGATTTGGAGTTTTATTGATGTTTATACATGTTTGATTCAATTAATATACTAGGTTCTTTTGCCACATGTTTTATATTTCATGCTCAATGTATCAAAAGTGTGTTTGGAATCAAAAGTGGAAACTTGATAAACATAAATGATGGGAGGAACTCTCCTATTTTTGAATTCTATAATTAATATCTATAAGAAATGCAATTCAAAATCAAGGACTCCATTATTTGTTGAATTGAATGAATTCGTGTAATTGATGGTCCACGGGCATTTTTTTCATAATTAATAGAGTTATTAAGAGAGAAACAAAAGTTAATTTCAAGGTTATTGCATGAAAAATAGTCCCTGGTGGTAACAACAAGAGGAGCCTAATTAACATGAGGTGATTAGAAATTCTCATTATTTAGGAATTAAACCAGTTAACTTTTGTGCGAAATGCAAACCGTGATGAATGACACCTTTGGCTGATGTATTTAAACAGATTTGGATTTTTATTGGTGTTTATGCTTGTTTGATTCAATTAATATACTAGGTTGTTTAACCACATGTATTATATTTCATGATCAATGTATCAAAAAAGTGGCTTTGGAATCAAAAGAGGAGCCTTGTTAACAAAAAATGATGCGAGGAACTCTCTATTTTTGAATTCAACAATTAATATCAATAAGAAATGCAATTCAAGATCAACGACTCCATTGTTTGTTGAATTGAATGAATTCATGTAATTGATGGTCCACGTGCATATTTTTCATAATGAATATAGTTATTAAGAGAGAAACAAAAGTTGATTTCAAGGTTATTGCATGAAAAATAGTCCTGGTAACAACAAGAGGAGCCTAATTAACATGAAGTGATTAGAAATTCTCATTATTTAGGAATTAAACCAGTTAACATTTGTACGAAATGCAAACCATGAAGAATGGCACCTTTAGATGATGGATTTAAATAGATTTGGAGATTTTTATTGATGTTTATACATGTTTGATTCAATTAATATACTAGGTTCTTTTGCCACATGTTTTATATTTCATGCTCAATGTATCAAAAAAAGTGTGTTTGGAATCAAAAGTGGAAACTTGATAACCATAAATGATGGGAGGAACTCTCTATTTTTGAATTCTATAATTAATATCAATAAGAAATGCAATTCAAAATCAAGGACTCCATTGTTTGTTAAATTGAATGAATTCATCTTATAGATGGTCCATGGGCATTTTTTTCATAATGAATATAGTTATTAGGAAAGAAACAAAAGTTCTTTTCAAGGTTATTCCTTGGAAAATAGTCCTGGTAAAAACAAGAGGAGCCTAATTAACATAAGGTGATTAGAAATTCTCATTATTTAATAATTAAACCTGTTAACTTCTGTACGAAATGCAAACCGTGAAGAATGTCACCTGTTCTTGATGGATTTAAATAGATTTGGATATTTATTGGTGTTTATGCTTGTTTGATTCAATTAATATACTATGTTGTTTAGCCACATGTGTTATATTTCATGGTAAATGTGTCAAAAGGTGTGTTTTGGAATCAAATGAGGAGGCTTGCTTGACAAAAATGATGGGAGGAACTCTCTATTTTTGTATTCTATAATTAATATCAATAGGAAATCCAAATCAAAATCAAGAACTCCATTGTTTGGTAAATTGAATGAATTGATGTAATTGATGGTCCACGGGCATTTTTGTCAAAATGAAAATATTTATCATGAAAGAAACAAAAGTTAATTTCAAGATTATTGCATGAAAAATAGTCCTGGTAACAACAAGAGGAGCCTAATTAACACGAGGTGATTAGAAATTCTCATTATTTAGGAATTAAACCAGTTAACATTTAACGAAAGGCAAACCATGAAGAATGGCACCTTTAAAAGATGGATTTAAATAAATTTGGAGTTTTATTGATGTTTATACATGTTTGATTCAATTAATATACTAGGTTGTTTAGCCACATGTGTTATATTTCAGGCTCAATGTATCAAAAAGTGTGTTTGGAATCAAAAGAGGAAACTTGCTAACCAAAAATGATGCGAGGAACTCTCAATTTTTGAATTCAAAAATTAATATCTATAAGAAATGCAATTCAAAATCAAGGAGTCCATTGTTTGTTAAATTGAATGAATTCATCTTATAGATGGTCCATGGGCATTTTTTTCATAATGAATATAGTTATTAAGAAAGAATCAAAAGTTAATCTCAAGGTTATTGCATGAAAAATAGTCCTGGTAACAACAAGAGGAGCCTAATTAACATGAGGTGATGAGAAATTGTCATTTTTTAGGAATTAAACCAGTTAACATTTGTACGAAATGCAAACCGTGATGAATGGCACCTTTGGCTGATGGATTTAAATAGATTTGGATTTTTATTGGTGTTTATGCTTGTTTGATTCAATTAATATACTAGGTTGTTTAGCCACATGTGTTATATTTCATGGTCAATGTATCAAAAAATGTGTTCGGAATAAAAAGAGGAAACTTAATAACCAGAAATGATGGGAGGAACTCTCTATTTTTGAATTCTATAATTAATATCAATAAGAAATGCAATTCAAAATCAAGAACTCCATTGTTTGTTAAATTGAATGAATTCATGTAATTGATTGTCCATGGGCATTTTTTTCATAATGAATATAGTTATTAAGAGAGAAACAAAAGTTCTTTTCAAGGTTATTGCATGGAAAATAGTCCTGGTAACAACAAGAGGAGCCTAATTAACATGAGGTGATTAGAAATTCTGATTATTTAATAATTAAACCAGTTAACATTTGTACGAAATGCAAACCGTGATGAATGACACATTTGGTTGATGGATTTAAATAGATTTGGATTTTTATTGGTGTTTATGCTTGTTTGTTTCAATTAATATACTAGGTTGTTTAACCACATGTATTATTATATTTCATGATCAATGTATCAAAAAATGTGTTCGGAATAAAAAGAGGAAACTTCATAACCAGAAATGATGGCAGGAACTCTCTATTTTTGAATTCTATAATTAATATCAATAAGAAATGCAATTCAAAATCAAGGACTCCATTGTTTGTTAAATTGAATGAATTCATCTTATAGATGGTCCATGGGCATTTTTTTCATAATGAATATAGTTATTAGGAAAAAAAAAAAGTTAATTACAAGGTTATTGCGTGAAAAATAGTCCTGGTAACAACAAGAGGAGCCTAATTAACACGAGGTGATTAGAAATTCTCATTATTTAGGAATTAAACCAGTTAACATTTAACGAAAGGCAAACCATGAAGAATCGCACCTTTAAATGATGAATTTAAATAAATTTGGAGTTTTATTGATGTTTATACATGTTTGATTCAATTAATATACTAGGTTGTTTAGCCACATTTGTTATATTTCAGGCTCAATGTATTAAAAAGTGTGTTTGGAATCAAAAGAGGAAACTTGCTAACCAAAAATGATGCGAGGAACTCTCAATTTTTGAATTCAACAATTAATATCTATAAGAAATGCAACTCAAAATCAAGGAGTCCATTGTTTGTTAAATTGAATGAATTCATCTTATAGATGGTCCATGGGCATTTTTTTCATAATGAATATAGTTATTAAGAAAGAATCAAAAGTTAATTTCAAGGTTATTGCATGAAAAATAGTCCTGGTAACAACAAGAGGAGCCTAATTAACATGAGGTGATGAGAAATTCTCATTTTTTAGGAATTAAACTAGTTAACTTTTGTACGAAATGCAAACCGTGATGAAAGGCACCTTTGGCTGATGGATTTAAATAGATTTGGATTTTTATTGGTGTTTATGCTTGTTTGATTCAATTAATATACTAGGTTGTTTAGCCACATGTGTTATATTTCATGGACAATGTATCAAAAAATGTGTTCGGAATAAAAAGAGGAAACTTAATAACCAGAAATGATGGGAGGAACTCTCTATTTTTGAATTCTATAATTAATATCAATAAGAAATGCAATTCAAAATCAAGAACTCCATTGTTTGTTAAATTGAATGAATTCATGTAATTGATTGTCCATGGGCATTTTTTTCATAATGAATATAGTTATTAAAAGAGAAACAAAAGTTCTTTTCAAGGTTATTGCATGGAAAATAGTCCTGGGTAACAACAAGAGGAGCCCTAATTAACATGAGGTGATTAGAAATTCTCATTATTTAATAATTAAACCAGTTAACATTTGTACGAAATGCAAACCGTGATGAATGACACATTTGGTTGATGGATTTAAATAGATTTGGATTTTTATTGGTGTTTATGCTTGTTTGATTCAATTAATATACTAGGTTGTTTAACCACATGTATTATATTTCATGATCAATGTATCAAAAATGTGTGTTCGGAATAAAAAGAGGAAACTTCATAACCAGAAATGATGGCAGGAACTCTCTATTTTTGAATTCTATAATTAATATCAATAAGAAATGCAATTCAAAATCAAGGACTCCATTGTTTGTTAAATTGAATGAATTCATCTTATAGATGGTCCATGGGCATTTTTTTCATAATGAATATAGTTATTAGGAAAAAAACAAAAGTTAATTACAAGGTCATTGCGTGAAAAATAGTCCTGGTAACAACAAGAGGAGCCTAATTAACACGAGGTGATTAGAAATTCTCATTATTTAGGAATTAAACCAGTTAACATTTAACGAAAGGCAAACCATGAAGAATGACACCTTTAAAATGATGGATTTAAATAAATTTGGAGTTTTATTGATGTTTATACATGTTTGATTCAATTAATATACTAGGTTGTTTAGCCACATGTGTTATATTTCAGGCTCAATGTATCAAAAAGTGTGTTTGGAATCAAAAGAGGAAACTTGCTAACCAAAAATGATGCGAGGAACTCTCAATTTTTGAATTTCAAAAATTAATATCTATAAGAAATGCAATTCAAAATCAAGGAGTCCATTGTTTGTTAAATTGAATGAATTCATCTTATAGATGGTCCATGGGCATTTTTTTCATAATGAATATAGTTATTAAGAAAGAATCAAAAGTTAATTTCAAGGTTATTGCATGAAAAATAGTCCTGGTAACAACAAGAGGAGCCTAATTAACATGAGGTGATGAGAAATTGTCATTTTTTAGGAATTAAACCAGTTAACATTTGTACGAAATGCAAACCGTGATGAATGGCACCTTTGGCTGATGGATTTAAATAGATTTGGATTTTTATTGGTGTTTATGCTTGTTTGATTCAATTAATATACTAGGTTGTTTAGCCACATGTGTTATATTTCATGGTCAATGTATCAAAAAATGTGTTCGGAATAAAAAGAGGAAACTTAATAACCAGAAATGATGGGAGGAACTCTCTATTTTTGAATTCTATAATTAATATCAATAAGAAATGCAATTCAAAATCAAGAACTCCATTGTTTGTTAAATTGAATGAATTCATGTAATTGATTGTCCATGGGCATTTTTTTCATAATGAATATAGTTATTAAGAGAGAAACAAAAGTTCTTTTCAAGGTTATTGCATGGAAAATAGTCCTGGTAACAACAAGAGGAGCCTAATTAACATGAGGTGATTAGAAATTCTGATTATTTAATAATTAAACCAGTTAACATTTGTACGAAATGCAAACCGTGATGAATGACACATTTGGTTGATGGATTTAAATAGATTTGGATTTTTATTGGTGTTTATGCTTGTTTGTTTCAATTAATATACTAGGTTGTTTAACCACATGTATTATATTTCATGATCAATGTATCAAAAAATGTGTTCGGAATAAAAAGAGGAAACTTCATAACCAGAAATGATGGCAGGAACTCTCTATTTTTGAATTCTATAATTAATATCAATAAGAAATGCAATTCAAAATCAAGGACTCCATTGTTTGTTAAATTGAATGAATTCATCTTATAGATGGTCCATGGGCATTTTTTTCATAATGAATATAGTTATTAGGAAAAAAAAAAAAGTTAATTACAAGGTTATTGCGTGAAAAATAGTCCTGGTAACAACAAGAGGAGCCTAATTAACACGAGGTGATTAGAAATTCTCATTATTTAGGAATTAAACCAGTTAACATTTAACGAAAGGCAAACCATGAAGAATCGCACCTTTAAATGATGAATTTAAATAAATTTGGAGTTTTATTGATGTTTATACATGTTTGATTCAATTAATATACTAGGTTGTTTAGCCACATTTGTTATATTTCAGGCTCAATGTATTAAAAAGTGTGTTTGGAATCAAAAGAGGAAACTTGCTAACCAAAAATGATGCGAGGAACTCTCAATTTTTGAATTCAACAATTAATATCTATAAGAAATGCAACTCAAAATCAAGGAGTCCATTGTTTGTTAAATTGAATGAATTCATCTTATAGATGGTCCATGGGCATTTTTTTTCATAATGAAATATAGTTATTAAGAAAGAATCAAAAGTTAATTTCAAGGTTATTGCATGAAAAATAGTCCTGGTAACAACAAGAGGAGCCTAATTAACATGAGGTGATGAGAAATTCTCATTTTTTAGGAATTAAACTAGTTAACTTTTGTACGAAATGCAAACCGTGATGAAAGGCACCTTTGGCTGATGGATTTAAATAGATTTGGATTTTTATTGGTGTTTATGCTTGTTTGATTCAATTAATATACTAGGTTGTTTAGCCACATGTGTTATATTTCATGGACAATGTATCAAAAAATGTGTTCGGAATAAAAAGAGGAAACTTAATAACCAGAAATGATGGGAGGAACTCTCTATTTTTGAATTCTATAATTAATATCAATAAGAAATGCAATTCAAAATCAAGAACTCCATTGTTTGTTAAATTGAATGAATTCATGTAATTGATTGTCCATGGGCATTTTTTTCATAATGAATATAGTTATTAAAAGAGAAACAAAAGTTCTTTTCAAGGTTATTGCATGGAAAATAGTCCTGGTAACAACAAGAGGAGCCTAATTAACATGAGGTGATTAGAAATTCTCATTATTTAATAATTAAACCAGTTAACATTTGTACGAAATGCAAACCGTGATGAATGACACATTTGGTTGATGGATTTAAATAGATTTGGATTTTTATTGGTGTTTATGCTTGTTTGATTCAATTAATATACTAGGTTGTTTAACCACATGTATTATATTTCATGATCAATGTATCAAAAAATGTGTTCGGAATAAAAAGAGGAAACTTCATAACCAGAAATGATGGCAGGAACTCTCTATTTTTGAATTCTATAATTAATATCAATAAGAAATGCAATTCAAAATCAAGGACTCCATTGTTTGTTAAATTGAATGAATTCATCTTATAGATGGTCCATGGGCATTTTTTTCATAATGAATATAGTTATTAGGAAAAAAACAAAAGTTAATTACAAGGTCATTGCGTGAAAAATAGTCCTGGTAACAACAAGAGGAGCCTAATTAACACGAGGTGATTAGAAATTCTCATTATTTAGGAATTAAACCAGTTAACATTTAACGAAAGGCAAACCAAGAAGAATGACACCTTTAAATGATGGATTTAAATAAATTTGGAGTTTTATTGATGTTTATACATGTTTGATTCAATTAATATACTAGGTTGTTTAGCCACATGTGTTATATTTCAGGCTCAATGTATCAAAAAGTGTGTTTGGAATCAAAAGAGGAAACTTGCTAACCAAAAATGATGCGAGGAACTCTCAATTTTTGAATTCAATAATTAATATCTATAAGAAATGCAATTCAAAATCAAGGAGTCCATTGTTTGTTAAATTGAATGAATTCATCTTATAGATGGTCCATGGGCATTTTTTTCATAATGAATATAGTTATTAAGAAAGAATCAAAAGTTAATTTCAAGGTTATTGCATGAAAAATAGTCCTGGTAACAACAAGAGGAGCCTAATTAACATGAGGTGATGAGAAATTGTCATTTTTTAGGAATTAAACCAGTTAACTTTTGTACGAAATGCAAACCGTGATGAATGGCACCTTTGGCTGATGGATTTAAATAGATTTGGATTTTTATTGGTGTTTATGCTTGTTTGATTCAATTAATATACTAGGTTGTTTAGCCACATGTGTTATATTTCATGGTCAATGTATCAAAAAATGTGGTTTGGAATAAAAAAGAGGAAACTTTAATAACCACAAATGATGCGAGGAACTCTCTATTTTTGAATTCTATAATCAATATCAATAAGAAATGAAATTCAAAATCAAGGACTCCATTGTTTGTTAAATTGAATGAATTCATGTAATTGATGGTCCACGGGCATTTTTTTCATATTGAATATAGTTATTAAGAGAGAAACAAAAGTTCTTTTCAAGGTTATTGCATGGAAAATAGTCCTGGTAACAACAAGAGGAGCCTAATTAACATGAGGTGATTAGAAATTCTCATTTATTTAATAATTAAACCAGTTAACTTTTGTACGAAATGCAAACCGTGATGAATGGCACCTTTGGCTGATGGATTTAAATAGATTTGCATTTTTATTGGTGTTTATGCTTGTTTGATTCAATTAATATACTAGGTTGTTTAGCCACATGTGTTATATTTCATGGTCAATGTATCAAAAAGTGGCTTTGGAATCAAAAGAGGAGCCTTGTTAACCACAAATGATGCGAGGAACTCTCTATTTTTGAATTCTATAATCAATATCAATAAGAAATGAAATTCAAAATCAAGGACTCCATTGTTTGTTAAATTGAATGAATTCATGTAATTGATGGTCCACGGGCATTTTTTTCATATTGAATATAGTTATTAAGAGAGAAACAAAAGTTCTTTTCAAGGTTATTGCATGGAAAATAGTCCTGGTAACAACAAGAGGAGCCTAATTAACATGAGGTGATTAGAAATTCTCATTATTTAATAATTAAACCAGTTCACTTTTGTACGAAATGCAAACCGTGATGAATGGAACCTTTGGTTGATGGATTTAAATAGATTTGGATTTTTATTGGTGTTTATGCTTGTTTGATTCAATTAATATACTATGTTGTTTAACCACATGTGTTATATTTCATGATCAATGTATCAAAAAATGTGTTCGGAATAAAAAGCGGAAACTTGATAACCAGAAATGATGGGAGGAACTCTCTATTTTTGAATTCTATAATTAATATCAATAAGAAATGCAATTCAAAATCAAGAACTCCATTGTTTGTTAAATTGAATGAATTCATCTTATAGATGGTCCACGGGCTTTTTTTTCATAGTGAATATAGTTATTAAGAGAGAAACAAAAGTACTTTTCAAGGTTATTCCTTGGAAAATAGTCCTGGTAACAAGAAGAGGAGCCTAATTAACATGAGGTGATTAGAAATTCTCATTATTTAATAATTAAACCAGTTAACTTCTGTACGAAATGCAAATCGTGATGAATATCACCTGTTCTTGATGGATTTAAATAGATTTGGATTTTTATTGGTGTTTATGCGTGTTTGATTCAATTAATATACTATGTTGTTTAGCCACATGTGTTATATTTCATGGTAAATGTGTCAAAAGGTGTGTTTTGGAATCAAAAGAGGAGGCTTGCTTGACAAAAATGATGGGAGGAACTCTCTATTTTTGTATTCTATGATTAATATCAATAGGAAATGCAATTCAAAATCAAGAACTCCATTGTTTGGTAAATTGAATGAATTCATGTAATTGATGGTCCACGGGCATTTTTGTCAAAATGAAAATATTTATCATGAAAGAAACAAAAGTTAATTTCAAGATTATTGCATGAAAAATAGTCCTGGTAACAACAAGAGGAGCCTAATTAACACGAGGTGATTAGAAATTCTCATTATTTAGGAATTAAACCAGTTAACATTTGGACGAAATGGAAACCGTGATGAATGGCACCTTTGGTTGATGGATTTAAATAGATTCAGAGTTTTATTGATGTTTATACATGTTTGATTAAATTAATATACTAGGTTGTTTAGCCACATGTGTTATATTTCATGCTCAATGTATCAAAAAGTGTGTTTGGAATCAAAAGAGGAGCCTTGTTTACCAAAAATGATGCGAGGAACTCCCTATTTTTGAATTCAACAATTAATATCAATAAGAAATGCAATTCAAAATTAACGACTCCATTCTTTGTTAAATTGAATGAATTCATGTAATTGATGGTCCACGTGCTTATTTTTCATAATGAATATAGTTATTAAGAAAGAAACAAAAGTTAATTTCAAGGTTATTGCGTGAAAAATAGTCCTGGTAACAACAAGAGGAGCCTAATTAATACGAGGTGATGAGAAATTCTCATTATTTAGGAATTAAACCAGTTAACATTTGTACGAAATGCAAACCATGAAGAATGGCACCTTTAAATGATGGATTTAAATAGATTTGAAGTTTTATTGATGTTTATACATGTTTGATTCAATTAATATACTAGTTTGTTTAGCCACATCTGTTATATTTCATGCTCAATGTATCAAAAAGTGTGTTTGGAAACAAAAGAGGAAACTTGCTAACCAAAAATGATGCGAGGAACTCTCTATTTTTGAATTCAACAATTAATATCAATAAGAAATGCAATTCAACATCAACGACTCCATTGTTTGTTAAATTGAATGAATTCGTGTAATTGATGGTCCACGGGCATTTTTTTTCATAATAAATATAGTTGTTAAGAGAGAAACAAAAGTTAATTTCAAGGTTATTGCATGAAAAATAGTCCTGGTAATAACAACAGGAGCCTACTTAACATGAGGTGATTACAAATTCTCATTATTTAGGAATTAAACCAGTTAACATTTGTACGAAATTCAAACCAATGATGAATGGCACCTTTGGCTGATGGATTTAAATAGATTTGGATTTTTATTGCTCTTTATGCTTGTTTAAGTCAATTAATATATTATGTTGTTTAACCACATGTGTTATATTTCATGATCAATGTATCAAAACGTGGCTTTGGAATCAAAAAAGGAGCCTTGTTAACCGAAAATGATGGGAGGAACTCTCTATTTTTAAATTCAACAATGAATATCAATAAGAAATCCAATCCAAAATCAAGGACTGAATTGTTTGTTAAATTGAATGAATTCATCATATAGATGGTCCACGAGCATTTTTTTCATAATGCATATAGTTATTAAGAAAGAAACAAAAGTTAATTTCAAGGTTATTGCATGAACATAGTCCTAGCAACAAAAAGAGGAGCCTAATTAACATGAGGTGATTTCTCATTATTTAGGAATAAAACCAGTTAACATTTGTACGAAATACAAACCATGAAGAATGGCACCTTTAGATGATAGATTTAAATAGATTTAGAGTTTTATTGATGTTTATACATGTTTGATTCAATTAATATACTAGGTTGTTTTGTCACATGTTTTATATTTCATGCTCAATGTATCAAAAAGTGTGTTTGGAATCAAAAGTGGAAACTTGTTAACCAAAAATGATGTGAGGAACTCTCTATTTTTGAATTCAACAGTTAATATCTATAAGAAATGCAATTCAAAATCAAGGACTCCATTGTTTGTTAAATTGAATGAATTCATATTATAGATGGTGCATGGGCATTTTTTTCATATTGAATATAGTTATTAAGAAAGAAGCAAAAGTTAATTTCAAGGTTATTGCATGAAAAACAGTCCTGGTAAAAACAAGAGGAGCCTAATTAACATGAGGTGATTAGAAATTCTCATTATTTAGGAATTAAACCAGTTAACATTTGAAAGAAATGCAAACCGTGATGAATGACACCTTTGGCTGATGGATATAAATAGATTTGGATTTTTATTGGTGTTTATGCTTGCTTGATTCAATTAATATACTAGGTTGTTTAACCACGTGTTATATTTCATGATCAATGTATCAAAAAGTGGCTTCGGAATCAAGAAAGGAGCCTTGTTAACCAAAAATGATGCGAGGAACTCCCTATTTTTGAATTCAACAATTAATATCTATAAGAAATGCAATTCAAAATCAAGGACTCCATTGTTTGTTAAATTGAATGAATTCATATTATAGATGGTGCATGGGCATTTTTTTCATATTGAATATAGTTATTAAGAAAGAATCAAAAGTTAACTTCAAAGTTATTGCATGAAAAACAGTCCTGGTAACAACAAGAGGAGACTAAATAACATGAGGTGATTAGAAATTCTCATTATTTAGGAATTAAACCAGTTAACATTTGTATGAAATGCAAACTGTGATGAATGACACCTTTGGCTGATGGATATAAATAGATTTGGATTTTTATTGGTGTTTATGCTTGTTTGATTCAATTAATATACTAGGTTGTTTAACTACATGTGTTATATTTCATGATCAATGTATGAAAAAATGTGTTTGGAATAAAAAGAGGAAACTTGATAACCATAAATGATGGGAGGAACTCTCTATTTTTGAATTCTATAATTAATATCAATAAGAAATGCAATCCAAAATCAAGGACTCCATTGTTTGTTAAATTGAATGAATTCGTGTAATTGATGTGCCACGAGCATTTTTTTCATAATGAATATAGTTATTAAGAGAGAAACAAAAGTTAATTTCAAGGTTATTGCATGAAAAATAGTCCTGGTAATAACAAGAGGAGCCTAGTTAACATGAGGTGATTAGAAATTCTCATTATTTAGGAATTAAACCATTTAACATTTGTACGAAATTCAAAGCATAATGAATGGCACCTTTTGCTGATGGATTTAAATAGATTTGGATTTTTATTGCTCTTTATGCTTGTTTAATTCCATTAATATATTATGTTGTTTAACCACATGTGTTATATTTCATGATCAATGTATCAAAACGTGGCTTTGGAATGAAAAGAGGAGCCTTGTTATCCGAAAATGATGGGAGGAACTCTCTATTTTTAAATTCAACAATGAATATCAATAATAAATCCAATTGAAAATCAAGGACTGAATTGTTTGTTAAATTGAATGAATTCATCATATAGATGGTCCACGAGCATTTTTTTCATAATGCATATAGTTATTAAGAAAGAAACAAAAGTTAATTTCAAGGTTATTGCATGAACATAGTCCTAGCAACAAAAAGAGGAGCCTAATTAACATGAGGTGATTTCTCATTATTTAGGAATTAAACCAGTTAACATTTGTACGAAATACAAACCATGAAGAATGGCACCTTTAGATGATGGATTTAAATAGATTTGGAGTTTTATTGATGTTCATACATGTTTGATTCAATTAATATACTAGGTTGTTTTGCCACATGTTTTATATTTCATGCTCAATGTATCAAAAAGTGTGTTTGGAATCAAAAGTGGAAACTTGATAACCAAAAATGATGTGAGCAACTCTCTATTTTTGAATTCAACAATTAATATCTATAAGAAATGCAATTCAAAATCAAGGACTCCATTGTTTGTTAAATTGAATGAATTCATATTATAGATGGTGCATGGGCATTTTTTTCATATTGAATATAGTTATTAAGAAAGAAGCAAAAGTTAATTTCAAGGTTATTGCATGAAAAACAGTCTTGGTAACAACAAGAGGAGCCTAATTAACATGAGGTGATTAGAAATTCTCATTATTTAGGAATTAAACCAGTTAACATTTGTAAGAAATGCAAACTGTGATGAATGACACCTTTGGTTGATGGATATAAATAGATTTGGATTTTTATTGGTGTTTATGCTTGTTTGATTCAATTAATATACTAGGTTGTTTAACTACATGTGTTATATTTCATGATAAATGTATCAAAAAGTGGCTTCGGAATCAAGAAAGGAGCCTTGTTAACCAAAAATGATGCGAGGAACTCCCTATTTTTGAATTCAACAATTAATATCTATAAGAAATGCAATTCAAAATCAAGGACTCCATTGTTTGTTAAATTGAATGAATTCATATTATAGATGGTGCATGGGCATTTTTTTCATATTGAATATAGTTATTAAGAAAGAAGCAAAAGTTAATTTCAAGGTTATTGCATGAAAAAACAGTCTTGGTAACAACAAGAGGAGCCTAATTAACATGAGGTGATTAGAAATTCTCATTATTTAGGAATTAAACCAGTTAACATTTGTAAGAAATGCAAACTGTGATGAATGACACCTTTGGTTGATGGATATAAATAGATTTGGATTTTTATTGGTGTTTATGCTTGTTTGATTCAATTAATATACTAGGTTGTTTAACCACATGTGTTATATTTCATGATCAATGTATCAAAAAGTGGCTTCAGAATCAAGAAAGGAGCCCTTGTTAACCAAAAATGATGCGAGGAACTCCCTATTTTTGAATTCAACAATTAATATCTATAAGAAATGCAATTCAAAATCAAGAACTCCATTGTTTGTTAAATTGAATGAATTCATATTATAGATGGTGCACGGGCATTTTTTTTCATATTGAATATAGTTATTAAGAAAGAATCAAAAGTTAACTTCAAAGTTATTGCATGAAAAACAGTCCTGGTAACAACAAGAGGAGACTAATTAACATGAGGTGATTAGAAATTCTCATTATTTAGGAATTAAACCAGTTAACATTTGTATGAAATGCAAACTGTGATGAATGACACCTTTGGCTGATGGATATAAATAGATTTGGATTTTTATTGGTGTTTATGCTTGTTTGATTCAATTAATATACTAGGTTGTTTAACCACATGTGTTATATTTCATGATAAATGTATCAAAAAGTGGCTTCGGAATCAAGAAAGGAGCCTTGTTAACCAAAAATGATGCGAGGAACTCCCTATTTTTGAATTCAACAATTAATATCTATAAGAAATGCAATTCAAAATCAAGGACTCCATTGTTTGTTAAATTGAATGAATTCATATTATAGATGGTGCATGGGCATTTTTTTCATATTGAATATAGTTATTAAGAAAGAAGCAAAAGTTAATTTCAAGGTTATTGCATGAAAAACAGTCTTGGTAACAACAAGAGGAGCCTAATTAACATGAGGTGATTAGAAATTCTCATTATTTAGGAATTAAACCAGTTAACATTTGTAAGAAATGCAAACTGTGATGAATGACACCTTTGGTTGATGGATATAAATATATTTGGATTTTTATTGGTGTTTATGCTTGTTTGATTCAATTAATATACTAGGTTGTTTAACCACATGTGTTATATTTCATGATAAATGTATCAAAAAGTGGCTTCGGAATCAAGAAAGGAGCCTTGTTAACCAAAAATGATGCGAGGAACTCCCTATTTTTGAATTCAACAATTAATATCTATAAGAAATGCAATTCAAAATCAAGGACTCCATTGTTTGTTAAATTGAATGAATTCATATTATAGATGGTGCCATGGGCATTTTTTTTCATATTGAATATAGTTATTAAGAAAGAAGCAAAAGTTAATTTCAAGGTTATTGCATGAAAAACAGTCTTGGTAACAACAAGAGGAGCCTAATTAACATGAGGTGATTAGAAATTCTCATTATTTAGGAATTAAACCAGTTAACATTTGTAAGAAATGCAAACTGTGATGAATGACACCTTTGGTTGATGGATATAAATAGATTTGGATTTTTATTGGTGTTTATGCTTGTTTGATTCAATTAATATACTAGGTTGTTTAACCACATGTGTTATATTTCATGATAAATGTATCAAAAAGTGGCTTCGGAATCAAGAAAGGAGCCTTGTTAACCAAAAATGATGCGAGGAACTCCCTATTTTTGAATTCAACAATTAATATCTATAAGAAATGCAATTCAAAATCAAGAACTCCATTGTTTGTTAAATTGAATGAATTCATATTATAGATGGTGCATGGGCATTTTTTTCATATTGAATATAGTTATTAAGAAAGAATCAAAAGTTAACTTCAAAGTTATTGCATGAAAAACAGTCCTGGTAACAACAAGAGGAGACTAAATAACATGAGGTGATTAGAAATTCTCATTATTTAGGAATTAAACCAGTTAACATTTGTATGAAATGCAAACTGTGATGAATGACACCTTTGGCTGATGGATATAAATAGATTTGGATTTTTATTGGTGTTTATGCTTGTTTGATTCAATTAATATACTAGGTTGTTTAACCACATGTGTTATATTTCATGATCAATGTATGAAAAAAATGTGTTTGGAATAAAAAGAGGAAACTTGATAACCATTAATGATGGGAGGAACTCTCTATTTTTGAATTCTATAATTAATATCAATAAGAAATGCAATCCAAAATCAAGGACTCCATTGTTTTTGTTAAATTGAATGAATTCGTGTAATTGATGTGCCACGAGCATTTTTTTCATAATGAATATAGTTATTAAGAGAGAAACAAAAGTTAATTTCAAAGGTTATTGCATGAAAAATAGTCCTGGTAATAACAAGAGGAGCCTAGTTAACATGAGGTGATTAGAAATTCTCATTATTTAGGAATTAAACCAGTTAACATTTGTACGAAATTCAAAGCATGATGAATGGCACCTTTTGCTGATGGATATAAATAGATTTGGATTTTTATTGGTGTTTATGCTTGTTTGATTCAATTAATATACTAGGTTGTTTAACCACATGTGTTATATTTCATGATCAATGTATCAAAAAGTGGCTTCGGAATCAAGAAAGGAGCCTTGTTAACCAAAAATGATGCGAGGAACTCCCTATTTTTGAATTCAACAATTAATATCTATAAGCAATGCAATTCAAAATCAAGGACTCCATTGTTTGTTAAATTGAATGAATTCATATTATAGATGGTGCATGGGCATTTTTTTCATATTGAATATAGTTATTAAGAAAGAATCAAAAGTTAACTTCAAAGTTATTGCATGAAAAACAGTCCTGGTAACAACAAGAGGAGACTAAATAACATGAGGTGATTAGAAATTCTCATTATTTAGGAATTAAACCAGTTAACATTTGTATGAAATGCAAACTGTGATGAATGACACCTTTGGCTGATGGATATAAATAGATTTGGATTTTTATTGGTGTTTATGCTTGTTTGATTCAATTAATATACTAGGTTGTTTAACCACATGTGTTATATTTCATGATCAATGTATGAAAAAATGTGTTTGGAATAAAAAGAGGAAACTTGATAACCATAAATGATGGGAGGAACTCTCTATTTTTGAATTCTATAATTAATATCAATAAGAAATGCAATCCAAAATCAAGGACTCCATTGTTTGTTAAATTGAATGAATTCGTGTAATTGATGTGCCACGAGCATTTTTTTCATAATGAATATAGTTATTAAGAGAGAAACAAAAGTTAATTTCAAGGTTATTGCATGAAAAATAGTCCTGGTAATAACAAGAGGAGCCTAGTTAACATGAGGTGATTAGAAATTCTCATTATTTAGGAATTAAACCATTTAACATTTGTACGAAATTCAAAGCATGATGAATGGCACCTTTTGCTGATGGATATAAATAGATTTGGATTTTTATTGGTGTTTATGCTTGTTTGATTCAATTAATATACTAGGTTGTTTAACCACATGTGTTATATTTCATGATCAATGTATCAAAAAGTGGCTTCGGAATCAAGAAAGGAGCCTTGTTAACCAAAAATGATGCGAGGAACTCCCTATTTTTGAATTCAACAATTAATATCTATAAGAAATGCAATTCAAAATCAAGGACTCCATTGTTTGTTAAATTGAATGAATTCATATTATAGATGGTGCATGGGCATTTTTTTCATATTGAATATAGTTATTAAGAAAGAATCAAAAGTTAACTTCAAAGTTATTGCATGAAAAACAGTCCTGGTAACAACAAGAGGAGACTAAATAACATGAGGTGATTAGAAATTCTAATTATTTAGGAATTAAACCAGTTAACATTTGTATGAAATGCAAACTGTGATGAATGACACCTTGGGCTGATGGATATAAATAGATTTGGATTTTTATTGGTGTTTATGCTTGTTTGATTCAATTAATATACTAGGTTGTTTAACCACATGTGTTATATTTCATGATCAATGTATGAAAAAATGTGTTTGGAATAAAAAGAGGAAACTTGATAACCATAAATGATGGGAGGAACTCTCTATTTTTGAATTCTATAATTAATATCAATAAGAAATGCAATTCAAAATCAAGGACTTCATTGTTTGTTAAATTGAATGAATTCGTGTAATTGATGGGCCACGAGCATTTTTTTCATAATGAATATAGTTATTAAGAGAGAAACAAAAGTTAATTTCAAGGTTATTGCATGAAAAATAGTCCTGGTAATAACAAGAGGAGCCTAGTTAACATGAGGTGATTAGAAATTCTCATTATTTAGGAATTAAACCATTTAACATTTGTATTAAATTCAAAGCATGATGAATGGCACCTTTTGCTGATGGATTTAAATAGATTTGGATTTTTATTGCTCTTTATGCTTGTTTAATTCAATTATTATATTATGTTGTTTAACCACATGTGTTATATTTCATGATCAATGTATCAAAACGTGGCTTTGGAATCAAAAGAGGAGTCTTGTTAACCGAAAATGATGGGAGGAACTCTCTATTTTTAAATTCAACAATGAATATCAATAAGAAATCCAATTCAAAATCAAGGACTGAATTGTTTGTTAAATTGAATGAATTCATCATATAGATGGTCCACGAGCATTTTTTTTCATAATGCATATAGTTATTAAGAAAGAAACAAAAGTTAATTTCAAGGTTATTGAATGAACATAGTCCTAGTAACAAAAAGAGGAGCCCAATTAACATGAGGTGATTAGAAATTATTTAGGAATTAAACCCGTTAACATTTGAACGAAATACAAACCATGAAGAATGGCACCTTTAGATGATGGATTTAAATAGATTTGTAGTTTTACTGATGTTTATACATGTTTGGTTCAATTAATATACTAGGTTGTTTTGCCACATGTTTTATATTTCATGCTCAATGTCTCAAAAAGTGTGTTTGGAATCAAAAGTGGAAACTTGTTAACCAAAAATGATGCGAGGAACTTTCTATTTTTGAATTCAACAATTAATATCTATAAGAAATGCAATTCAAAATCAAGGACTCCATTGTTTGTTAAATTGAATGAATTCATATTATAGATGGTGCGCGAGCATTTTTTTCATATTGAATATAGTTATGAAGAAAGAATCAAACGTTAATTTCAAGGTTATTACATGAAAAACAGTCCTGGTAACAACAAGAGGAGCCTAATTAACATGAGGTGATTAGAAATTCTCATTATTTAGGATTTAAACCAGTTAACATTTGTAAGAAATGCAAACCGTGATGAATGACAACTTTGGCTGATGGATATAAATAGATTTGGATTTTTATTGGTGTTTATGCTTGTTTGAATCAATTAATATACTAGGTTGGTTTAACCACATGTGTTATATTTCATGATCAATGTATCAAAAAATGTGTTTGGAATCAAAAGAGGAAACTTGATAACAATAAATGATGGGAGGAACTCTCTATTTTTGAATTCTATAATTAAATCAATAAGAAATGCAATTCAAAATCAAGGACTTCATTGTTTGTTAAATTGAATGAATTCGTGTAATTGATGGGCCACGAGCATTTTTTTCATAATGAATATAGTTATTAAGAGAGAAACAAAAGTTAATTTCAAGGTTATTGCATGAAAAATAGTCCTGGTAATAACAACAGGAGGCTAATTTACATGAGGTGATTAGAAATTCTCATTATTTAGGAATGAAACCAGTTAACATTTGTACGAAATTCAAACCATGATGAATGGCACCTTTGGCTGATGGATTTAAATAGATTTTTATTTTTATTTCTCTTTATGCTTGTTTAATTCAATTATTATATTATGTTGTTTAACCACATGTGTTATATTTCATGATCAATGTATCAAAACGTGGCTTTGGAATCAAAAGAGGAGTCTTGTTAACCGAAAATGATGGGAGGAACTCTCTATTTTTAAATTCAACAATGAATATCAATAAGAAATCCAATTCAAAATCAAGGACTGAATTGTTTGTTAAATTGAATGAATTCATCATATAGATGGTCCACGAGCATTTTTTTTCATAATGCATATAGTTATTAAGAAAGAAACAAAAGTTAATTTCAAGGTTATTGAATGAACATAGTCCTAGTAACAAAAAGAGGAGCCCAATTAACATGAGGTGATTAGAAATTATTTAGGAATTAAACCCGTTAACATTTGTACGAAATACAAACCATGAAGAATGGCACCTTTAGATGATGGATTTAAATAGATTTGGAGTTTTATTGATGCTTATACATGTTTGATTCAATTAATATACTAGGTTGTTTTGCCACAAGTTTTATATTTCATGCTCAATGTATCAAAAAGTGTGTTTGGAATCAAAAGTGGAAACTTGTTAACCAAAAATGATGCGAGGAACTCTCTATTTTTGAATTCAACAATTAATATCTATAAGAAATGCAATTCAAAATCAAGGACTCCATTGTTTGTTAAATTGAATGAATTCATATTATAGATGGTGCACGGGCATTTTT
Source organism: Ceriops zippeliana (assembly GCA_037897445.1). Lineage (NCBI taxonomy): Eukaryota > Viridiplantae > Streptophyta > Magnoliopsida > Malpighiales > Rhizophoraceae > Ceriops > Ceriops zippeliana. The sequence continues at coordinate 30,840 of JBAPLH010000566.1, forward strand.
TTCATATTGAATATAGTTATTAAGAAAGAATCAAAAGTTAATTTCAAGGTTATTGCATGAAAAATAGTCCTGGTAACAACAAGAGGGGCCTAATTAACATGAGGTGATTAGAAATTCTCATTATTTAGGAATTAAACCAGTTAACATTTGTAAGAAATGCAAACAGTGATGAATGACACCTTTGGCTGATGGATATAAATAGATTTGGATTTTTATTGGTATTTATGCTTGTTTGATTCAATTAATATTCTAGGTTGTTTAACCACATGTTTTATATTTCATGATCAATGTATCAAAATATGTGTTTGGAATCGAAAGAAGAAACTTGATAACAATAAATGATGGGAGGAACTCTCTATTTTTGAATTCTATAATTAATATCAATAAGAAATGCAATTCAAAATCAAGGACTTCATTGTTTGTTAAATTGAATGAATTCGTGTAATTAATGGTCCACGGGCATTTTTTTCATAATAAATATAGTTATTAAGAAAGAAACAAAAGTTAATTTCAAGGTTATTGCATGAAAAATAGTCCTGGTAATAACAACAGGAGCCTAATTAACATGAGGTGATTAGAAATTCTCATTATTTAGGAATTAAACCAGTTAACATTTGTACGAAATTCAAACCTTGATGAATGACACCTTTGGCTGATGGATTTAAATAGATTTGGATTTTTATTGCTCTTTATGCTTGTTTAATTCAATTATTATATTATGTTGTTTAACCACATGTATTATATTTCATGATCAATGTATCAAAATGTGGCTTTGGAATCAAAAGAGGAGCCTTGTTAACCAAAAATGATGGGAGGAACTCTCTATTTTTAAATTCAACAATGAATATCAATAAGAAATCCAATTCAAAATCAAGGACTGAATTGTTTGTTAAATTGAATGGATTCACCTTATAGATGGTCCATGGGCATTTTTTTCATAATGAATATAGTTATTAAGAAAGAATCAAAAGTGAATTTCAAGGTTATTGCATGAAAAATATTCCTGATAACAACAAGAGCAGCCTAATTAACATGAGGTGACTAGAAATTCTCATTATTTAGGAATTAAACCAGTTAACATTTGTATGAAATGTAAACCGTGATGAATGACACCTTTGGCTGATGGATATAAATAGATTTGGATTTTTATTGGTGTTTATGCTTGTTTGATTCAATTAATATACTAGGTTGTTTAACCACATGTGTTATATTTCATGATCAATGTATCAAAAAATGTGTTTGGAATCAAAAGAGGAAACTTGATAACCCTAAATGGTGGGAGGAACTCTTTATTTTTGAATTCTATAATTAATATCAATAAGAAATGCAATTCAAAATCAAGGACTCCATTGTTTGTTAAATTGAATGAATTCATGTTATTGATGGTCCACGTGCTTATTTTTCATAATGAATATAGTTATTAGGAAAGAAACAAAAGTTAATTTCAAGGTTATTGGATGAAAAATAGTCATGGTAACAACAAGAGGAGCCTAATTAACATGAAGTGATTAGAAATTCTCATAATTTAAAAATTAAACTAGTTAACATTTGTACAAAATGCAAACCAAGAAGAATGGCACTTTTAGATGATGGATTTAAATAGATTTGGAGTTTTATTGATGTTTATACATGTTTGATTCAATTAATATGCTAGGTTGTTTAGGCATATGTGATATATTTCATCCTCAATGCATCAAAAAGTGTGTTTGGAATGAAAAGAGGAAACTTGCTAACCAAAAATGATGCGAGGAACTCTCTATTTTTGAATTTCAACAATTAATATCAATAAGAAATGGAATTCATGATCAATGACTCCATTGTTTGTTGAATTGAATGAATTCATGTAATTGATGGTCCACATGCATATTTTTCTTAATGAATGTAGTTATTAAGAGAGAAGCAAAAGTTAATTTCAAGGTTATTGCATGAAAAATATTCCTGGTAATAACAAGAGGAGTCTAGTTAACATGAGGTGATTAGAAATTCGCATTATTTAAGAATTAAACCAGTTAACATTTGGACGAAATACAAACCATGAAGAATGGCACCTTTAGATGATGGATTTAAATAGATTTGGAGTTGTATTGATGTTTATACATGTTTGATTCAATTAATATACTAGGTTGTTTTGCCACATGTTTTATATTTCATGCTTGATGTATCAAAAGGTGTGTTTGGAATCAAAAGTGGAAACTTCTTAACCAAAAATGATGCGAGGAACTCTCTATTTTTGAATTCAACAATTAATATCTATAAGAAATGCAATTCAAAATCAAGTACTCCATTGTTTGTTAAAATGAATGAATTTATCTTACAGATGGTCCATAGGCATTTTTTTCATAATGAATATAGTTATTAAGAAATAATCAAAAGTTAATTTCAAGGTTAGTGCATGAGAAATAGTCCTGGTAACAACAAGAGGATCATAATTAACATGAGATGATTAGAAATTCTCATTATTTAGGAATTAAACTAGTTAACATTTGTGCGAAATGCAAACCGTGACGAATGGCACCTTTTGGCTGATGGATTTTAAATAGATTTGGATTTTTATTGGTGTTTATGCTTGTTTGATTCAATTAATATACTAGGTTGTTTAAACCACATGTGTTTATATTTCATGATCAATGTATCAAAAAGTGGCTTTGGAATCAAAAGACGAGCCTTGTTAACCAAAAAATGATGCGAGGAACTCTCTATTTTTGATTTCAACAATTAACATCAATAAGAAATGCAATTCAAGATCAATGACTACATTGTTTGTTAAATTCAACGAATTCATGTAATTGATGGTCCACGTGCATATTTTTCATAATGAATATAGTTATTAGGAAAGAAACAAAAGTTAATTTTCAGGTTATTGCATGAAAAATAGTCCTGGTAACAATAAGAGGAGCCTCATTAACGCGAGGTGATTAGAAATTCTCATTATTTAGGAATTAAACCAGTTAACATTTGTACGAAATACAAAACCATGAAGAATGACACCTTTAGATGATGGATTTAAATAGATTTGGGGTTTTATTGATGTTTATACATGTTTGATTCAATTAATATGCTAGGTTGTTTTGCCACATGTTTTATATTTCATGCTCAATGTATCAAAAATTGTGCTTTGGAATCAAAAAGTGGAAACTTGTTAACCAAAAATGATGCGAGGAACCCTCTATTTTTGAATTTCACCAATTAATATCTATAAGAAAATGCAATTCAAAATCAAGGACTCCATTGTTTGTTAAATTGAATGAATTCATATTATAGATGGTGCACAGGCATTTTTTTCATAATCAATATACTTATTAAGAAAGAATCAAAAGTTAATTTCAAGGTTATTGCATGAAAACCAGTCTTGGTAACAACAAGAGGAGCCTAATTAACATGAGGTGATTAGAAATTCTCATTATTTAGGAATTAAACCAGTTAACATTTGTATGAAATGCAAACTGTGATGAATGATACCTTTGGCTGATGGATATAAATAGATTTGGATTTTTATTGGTGTTTATGCTTGTTTGATTCAATTAATATACTAGGTTGTTTAACCACATGTGTTATATTTCATGATCAATGTATCAAAAAGTGTGTTTGGAATCAAAAGAGGAAACTTGATAACTATAAATGATGGGAGGAACTCTCTATTTTTGAATTCTATAATTAATATCAATAAGAAATGCAATTCAAAATCAGGGACTCCATTGTTTGTTATATTGAATGAATTCGTGTAATTGATGGTCCACAGGCATTTTTTTCATAATGAATATAGTTATTAAAAGAGAAACAAAAGTTAATTTCAAGGTTATTTCATGAAAAATAGTCCAGGTAACAACAACAGGAGCTAATTAACATGAGGTGGTTAGAAATTCTCATTATTTAGGAATGAAACCAGTTAACATTTGTATGAAATGCAAACCATGATGAATTGCACCTTTGGCTGATGGATTTAAATAGATTTGGATTTTTACTGCTACTTATACCTGTTTGATTCAATTAATATACTAGGTTTTTAGCCACATGTGTTATATTTCATGATCAATGTATCAAAACGTGGCTTTGGAATCAAAAGACGAGCCTTGTTAACCAAAAATGATGCGAGGAACTCTCTATTTTTCAGTTCAACAATTAATATCAATAAGAAATGCAATTCAAGATCAACGACTCCATTGTTTGCTGATTTGAATGAATTCATGTAATTGATGGTCCACGTGCATATTTTTCTTAATGAATATAGTTATTAAGAGAGAAGCAAAAGCTAATTTCAAGGTTATTGCATGACAAATAGTCATGGTAACAACAAGAGGAGCCTAATTAACATGAGGTGATTAGAAAATTCTCATTATTGAAGAATTAAACCAGTTAACATTTGTACGAAATGCAAACCAAGAAGAATGGCACCTTTAGATGATGGATTTAAATAGGTTTGGAGTTTTATTGATGTTTATACATGTTTGATTCAATTAATATACTAGGTTGTTTTGCCACATGTTTTATATTTCATGCTCAATGTATCAAAAAGTGGCTTTGGAATCAAAAGAGGAGCCTTGTTAACCAAAAATGATGCGCGGAACTCTCTATTTTTGAATTTTACAATTAATATCTATAAGAAATGCAATTCAAAATCAAGGACTCCATTGTTTGTTAAATTCAACGAATTCATGTAATTGATGGTCCACGTGCATATTTTTCATAATGAATATAGTTATTAGGAAAGAAACAAAAGTTAATTTCAAGGTTATTGCATGAAAAATAGTCCTGGTAACAACAAGAGGAGCCTCATTAACGCGAGGTGATTAGAAATTCTCATTATTTAGGAATTAAACCAGTTAACATTTGTATGAAATACAAACCATGAAGAATGACACCTTTAGATGATGGATTTAAATAGATTTGGGGTTTTATTGATGTTTATACATGTTTGATTCAATTAATATGCTAGGTTGTTTTGCCACATGTTTTATATTTCATGCTCAATGTATCAAAAATTGTGTTTGGAATCAAAAGTGGAAACTTGTTAACCAAAAATGATGCGAGGAACTCTCTATTTTTGAATTTCACAATTAATATCTATAAGAAATGCAATTCAAAATCAAGGACACCATTGTTTTGTTAAATTGAATGAATTCATATTATAGATGGTGCACAGGCATTTTTTTCATAATCAATATAGTTATTAAGAAAGAATCAAAAGTTAATTTCAAGGTTATTGCATGAAAACCAGTCCTGGTAACAACAAGAGGAGCCTAATTAACATGAGGTGATTAGAAATTCTCATTATTTAGGAATTAAACCAGTTAACATTTGTATGAAATGCAAACTGTGATGAATGATACCTTTGGCTGATGGATATAAATAGATTTGGATTTTTATTGGTGTTTATGCTTGTTTGATTCAATTAATATACTAGGTTGTTTAACCACATGTGTTATATTTCATGATCAATGTATCAAAAAGTGTGTTTGGAATCAAAAGAGGAAACTTGATAACCATAAATGATGGATGGAGAGGAACTCTCTATTTTTGAATTCTATAATTAATATCAATAAGAAATGCAATTCAAAATCAGGGACTCCATTGTGTGTTAAATTGAATGAATTCGTGTAATTGATGGTCCACAGGCATTTTTTTCATAATGAATATAGTTATTAAGAGAGAAACAAAAGTTAATTTCAAGGTTATTGCATGAAAAATAGTCCAGGTAACAACAACAGGAGCTAATTAACATGAGGTGGTTAGAAATTCTCATTATTTAGGAATGAAAACCAGTTAACATTTGTATGAAATGCAAACCATGATGAATTGCACCTTTGGCTAATGGATTTAAATAGATTTGGATTTTTACTGCTACTTATACCTGTTTGATTCAATTAATATACTAGGTTTTTAGCCACATGTGTTATATTTCATGATCAATGTATCAAAACGTGGCTTTGGAATCAAAAGACGAGCCTTGTTAACCAAAAATGATGCGAGGAACTCTCTATTTTTGAATTCAACAATTAATATCAATAAGAAATGCAATTCAAGATCAACGACTCCATTGTTTGTTGAATTGAATGAATTCATGTAATTGATGGTCCACGTGCATATTTTTCTTAATGAATATAGTTATTAAGAGAGAAGCAAAAGCTAATTTCAAGGTTATTGCTTGACAAATAGTCATGGTAACAACAAGAGGAGCCTAATTAACATGAGGTGATTAGAAATTCTCATTATTGAAGAATTAAACTAGTTAACATTTGTACGAAATGCAAACCAAGAAGAATGGCACCTTTAGATGATGGATTTAAATAGGTTTGGAGTTTTATTGATGTTTATACATGTTTGATTCAATTAATATACTAGGTTGTTTTGCCACATGTTTTATATTTCATGCTCAATGTATCAAAAAGTGGCTTTGGAATCAAAAGAGGAGCCTTGTTAACCAAAAATGATGCGCGGAACTCTCTATTTTTGAATTCAAGAATTAATAACAATAAGAAATGCAATTCAAAATCAGTGACTACATTGTTTGTTAAATTGAATGAATTCATGTAATTGATGGTCCACGTGCATATTTTTCATAATGAATATAGTTATTAGGAAAGAAACAAAAGTTAATTTCAAGGTTATTGCATGAAAAATAGTCCTGGTAACAACAAGAGGAGCCTCATTAACGCGAGGTGATTAGAAATTCTCATTATTTAGGAATTAAACCAGTTAACATTTGTACGAAATGCAAACCATGAAGATTGGCACGTTTAGATGATGGATTTAAATAGATTTGGAGTTTTATTAATTGAATCAAACATGTATAAACATCAATAAAACTCCAAATCTATTTAAATCCATCATCTAAAAGTGCCATTCTTCTTGGTTTGCATTTCGTACAAATGTTAACTGGTTTTATTTTTTAAATTATGAGAATTTCTAATCACCTCATGTTAATTAGGCTCTTCTTGTTGTTACCATGACTATTTTTCATACAATAACCTTGAAATTAACTTTTGTTTCTTTTCTAATAACTATATTCATTATGAAAAATATGCACGTGGACCATCAATTACTTGAATTCATTCAATTTAACAAACAATGGAGTCCTTGATTTTGAATTGCATTTCTTATAGATATTAATTGTTGCATTCAAAAATAGAGAGTTCCTCCCATCATTTTTTGTCCAGCAAGTCTCCTCTTTTGATTCCAAAACACACTTTTTGACACATTTACCATGAAATATAACACATGTGGCTAAACAACCTAGTATATTAATTCAATCAAACAGGTATAAGTAGCAGTAAAAATCCAAATCTATTTAAATCCATCAGCCAAAGGTGCAATTCATCATGGTTTGCATTTCAGACAAATGTTAACTGGTTTCATTCCTAAATAATGAGAATTTCTAATCACCTCATGTTAATTAGCTCCTGTTGTTCTTACCTGGACTATTTTTCATGCAATAACCTTGAAATTAACTTTTGTTTCTCTCTTAATAACTATATTCATTATGAAAAAAAATGCCTGTGGACCATCAATTACACGAATTCATTCAATTTAACAAACAATGGAGTCCTTGATTTTGAATTGCATTTCTTATTGATATTAATTATAGAATTCAAAAATATAGAGAGTTCCTCCCATCATTTATGGTTATCAAGTTTCCTCTTTTGATTCCAAACACATTTTTTGATACATTGATCATGAAATATAACACATGTGGTTAAACAACCTAGTATATTAATTGAATGAAACAAGCATAAACACCAATAAAAATCCAAATCTATTTATATCCATCAGCCAAAGGTGTCATTCATCACAGTTTGCATTTCATACAAATGTTAACTAGTTTAATTCCTAAATAATGAGAATTTCTAATCACCTCATGTTAATTAGGCTCCTCTTGTTGTTACCAGGACTGGTTTTCATGCAATAACCTTGAAATTAACTTTTGATTCTTTCTTAATAACTATATTGATTATGAAAAAAATGCCTGTGCACCATCTATAATATGAATTCATTCAATTTAACAAACAATGGAGTCCTTGATTTTGAATTGCATTTCTTATAGATATTAATTGTGAAATTCAAAAATAGAGAGTTCCTCGCATCATTTTTGGTTAACAAGTTTCCACTTTTGATTCCAAACACAATTTTTAATACATTGAGCATGAAATATAAAACATGTGGCAAAACAACCTAGTATATTAATTGAATCAAACATGTATAAACATCAATAAAACCCCAAATCTATTTAAATCCATCATCTAAAGGTGTCATTCTTCATGGTTTGTATTTCGTACAAATGTTAACTGGTTTAATTACTAAATAATGCAAATTTCTAATCACCTCATGTTAATTAGACTCCTCTTGTTGTTACCAAGACTATTTTTCATGCAATAACCTTGAAATTAACTTTTGTTTCTCTCTTAATAACTATATTCATTATGAAAAAAATGCCCGTGGACCATTAATTACACGAAATCATTCAATTTAACAAACAATGAAGTCCTTGATTTTGAATTGCATTTCTTATTGATATTGATTATAGAATTCAAAAATAGAGAGTTCCTACCATCATTTACGGTTATCAAGTTTCCTCTTTTGATTCCAAACACATATTTTGATACATTGATCATGAAATATAACACATGTGCTTAAACAACCTAGTATATTAATTGAATCAAACAAGCATAAACACCAATAAAAATCCAAATCTATTTATATCCATCAGCCAAAGGTGTCATTCATCACGGTTTGCATTTCTTACAAATGTTAACTGGTTTAATTCCTAAATAATGAGAATTTCTAATCACCTCTTGTTAATTAGGCTCCTCTTGTTGTTACCAGGACTATTTTTTTCATGCAATAACCTTGAAATTAACTTTTGTTTCTTTCCTAATAACTATATTCATTATGAAAAATATGCACGTGGACCATCAAATTACATGAATTCATTCAATTTAAGAAACAATGGAGTCGTTGATTTTGAATTGCATTTCTTATTGATATTAATTGTTGAATTCAAAAATAGTGAATTCCTCGCATCATTTTTGGTTAACAAGGCTCCTCTTTTGATTCCAAAGCCACTTTTTGATACATTGATTATGAAATATAACACATGTGGTTAAACAACCTAGTATATATATTAATTGAATCAAACAAGCATAAACACCAATAAAAATCAAAATCTATTTAAATTCATCATCTAAAAGTGCCATTCTTCTTGGTTTGCATTTCGTACAAATGTTAACTGGTTTAATTATTAAATAATGAGAATTTCTAATTACCTCATGTTAATTAGGCACCTCTTGTTGTTACCATGACTATTTTTCATCGAATAACCTTGAAATTAACTTTTGTTTCTTTCCTAATAACTATATTCATTATGAAAAATATTCCCGTGGACCATCAATTACATGAATTCATTCAATTTAACAAACAATGGAGTCCTTGATTTTGAATTGCATTTCTTATAGATATTAATTGTTGCATTCAAAAATAGAGAGTTCCTCCCATCATTTTTGACTAGCAAGCCTCCTCTTTTGATTCCAAAACACACTTTTTGACACATTTACCATGAAATATAACACATGTGGCTAAACAACCTAGTACATTAATTGAATCAAATAGGTATAAGTAGCAGTAAAAATCCAAATCTATTTAAATCCATCAGCCACAGGTGCAATTATGGTTATCAAGTTTCCTCTTTTGATTCCAAACACATTTTTTGATACATTCTTCTTGGTTTGCCACATGTTTTATATTTCATGCTCAATGTATCAAAAATTGTGTTTGGAATCAAAAGTGGAAACTTGTTAACCAAAAATGATGCGAGGAACTCTCTATTTTTGAATTTCACAATTAATATCTATAAGAAATGCAATTCAAAATCAAGGACTCCATTGTTTGTTAAATTGAATGAATTCATATTATAGATGGTGCACATGCATTTTTTTCATAGTCAATATAGCTATTAAGAAAGAATCAAAAGTTAATTTCAAGGTTATTGCATGAAAACCAGTCCTGGTAACAACAAGAGGAGCCTAATTAACATGAGGTGATTAGAAAAATTCTCATTATTTAGGAATTAAACCAGTTAACATTTGTATGAAATGCAAACTGTGATGAATGACACCTTTGGCTGATGGATATAAATAGATTTGGATTTTTATTGGTGTTTATGCTTGTTTGATTCAATTAATATACTAGGTTGTTTAACCACATGTGTTATATTTCCTGATAAATGTATCAAAAAATGTGTTTGGAATCAAAAGAGGAAACTTGATAACCATAAATGATGGAGGGAACTCTCTATTTTTGAATTCTATAATTAATATCAATAAGAAATGCAATTCAAAATCAAGGACTCCATTGTTTGTTAAATTGAATGAATTCGTGTAATTGATGGTCCACGGGCATTTTTTTCATAATGAATATAGTTATTAAGAGAGAAACAAAAGTTCATTTCAAGGTTATTGCATGAAAAATAGTCCTGGTAACAACAACAGGAGCTAATTAACATGAGGTGATTAGAAATTCTCATTATTTAGGAATGAAACCAGTTAACATTTGTATGAAATGCAAACCATGATGAATTGCACCTTTGGCTGATGGATTTAAATAGATTTGGATTTTTACTGCTACTTATACCTGTTTGTTTCAATTAATATACTAGGTTGTTTAGCCACATGTGTTATATTTCATGGTAAATGTGTCAAAAAGTGTGTTTTGGAATCAAAAGAGGAGGCTAGCTGGACAAAAATGATGGGAGGAACTCTCTATTTTTGAATGCAACAATTAATATCTATAAGAAATGCAATTCAAAATCAAGGACTCCATTGTTTGTTAAATTGAATGAATTCAAGTAATTGATGGTCCACGTGCATATTTTTCATAATGAATATAGTTATTAGGAAAGAAACAAAAGTTAATTTCAAGGTTATTGTATGAAAAATAGTCATGGCAACAACAAGAGGAGCCTAATTAACATGAGGTGATTAGAAATTCTCATAATTTAAAAATTAAACCAGTTAACATTTGTACGAAATGCAAACCAAGAAGAATGGCACTTTTAGATGATGGATTTAAATAGATTTGGAGTTTTATTGATGTTTATACATGTTTGATTCAATTAATATACTAGGTTGTTTAGGCACATGTGATATATTTCATCCTCAATGCATCAAAAAGTGTGTTCGGAATGAAAAGAGGAAACTTGCTAACCAAAAATGATGCGAGGAACTCTCTATTTTTGAATTCAACAATTAATATCTATAAGAAATGCAATTCAAAATCAAGGATTGCATTGTTTGTTAAAATGAATGAATTTATCTTACAGATGGTCCATAGGCATTTTTTTCATAATGAATATAGTTATTAAGAAAGAATCAAAAGTTAATTTCAACGTTAGTGCATGAGAAATAGTCCTGGTAATAACAAGAAGATCCTAATTAACATGAGGTGATTAGAAATTCTAATTATTTAGGAATTAAACCAGTTAATATTTGTGCGAAATGCAAACCGTGACGAATGGCACCTTTGGCTGATGGATTTAAATAGATTTGGATTTTTATTGGTGATTATGCTTGTTTGATTCAATTAATATACTAGGTTGCTTAACCACATGTGTTATATTTGATGATCAATGTATCAAAAAGTGGCTTTGGAATGAAAAGACGAGCCTTGTTGACCAAAAATGATGCGAGGAACTCTCTATTTTTGATTTCAACAATTAATATCAATAAGAAATGCAATTCAAGATCAACGACTCCATTGTTTGTTGAATTGAATGAATTCATGTAATTGATGGTCCACGTGCATATTTTTCTTAATGAATATAGTAATTAAGAGAGATGCAAAAGCTAATTTCAAGGTTATTGCATGACAAATAGTCATGGTAACAACAAGAGGAGCCTAATTAACATGAGGTGATTAGAAATTCTCATTATTGAAGAATTAAACCAATTAACATTTGTACGAAATGCAAACCAAGAAGAATGGCACCTTTAGATGATGGATTTAAATAGATTTAGAGTTTTATTGATGTTTATACATGTTTGATTCAATTAATATACTAGGTTGTTTTGCCACATGTTTTATATTTCATGCTCAATGTATCAAAAAGTGGCTTTGGAATCAAAAGAGGAGCCTTGTTAACCAAAAATGATGCGAGGAACTCTCTATTTTTGAATTTAACAATTAATAACAATAAGAAATGCAATTCAAAATCAATGACTACATTGTTTGTTAAATTGAATGAATTCATGTAATTGATGGTCCACGTGCATATTTTTCATAATGAATATAGTTATTAGGAAAGAAACAAAAGTTAATTTCAAGGTTATTGCATGAAAAATAGTCCTGGTAACAACAAGAAGAGCCTCATTAACGCGAGGTGATTAGAAATTCTCATTATTTAGGAATTAAACCAGTTAACATTTGTACGAAATGCAAACCATGAAGATTGGCACCTTTAGATGATGGATTTAAATAGATTTAGAGTTTTATTGATATTTATATATGTTTGATTCAATTAATGTACTAGGTCTTTTGGCCACATGTGTTATATTTCATGCTTAATGTATCAAAAAGTGTGTTTGGAATCAAAAGAGGAACCTTGTTAACCAAAAATGATGCGAGGAACTCTCTATTTTTGAATTCAACAATTAATATCTATAAGAAATGCAATGCAAAATGAGGGACTCCATTGTTTGTTAAATTGAATGAATTCTTATTATAGATGGTGCGTGGGCATTTTTTCCATAATGAATATAGTTATTAAGAAAGAATCAAAAGTTAATTTCAGGGTCATTGCATGAAAACCAGTCCTTGTAACAACAAGAGGAGCCTAATTAACATGAGGTGATTAGAAATTCTCATTATTTAGGAATTAAACCAGTTAACATTTGTACGAAATGCAAACCATGAAGATTGGCACCTTTAGATGATGGATTTAAATAGATTTGGAGTTTTATGGATATTTATACATGTTTGATTCAATTAATATACTAGGTTTTTTAGCCACATGTGTTATATTTCATGCTTAATGTATCAAAAAATGTGTTTGGAATCAAAAGTGGAAACTTGATAACCATAAATGATGGGAGGAACTCTCTATTTTTGAATTCTATAATTAATATCAATAAGAAATGCAATTCAAAATAAAGGACTCCATTGTTTGTTAAATTGAATGAATTCATTTTATAGATGGTGCGTGGGCATTTTTTTCATAATGAATATAGTTATTAAGAAAGAATCAAAAGTTAATTTCAAGGTTATTGCATGAAAAACTGTCCTGGTAACAACAAGAGGAGCCTAATTAACATGAGGTGATTAGAAATTCTCATTATTTAGGAATTAAACCAGTTAACATTTGTATGAAATGCAAACTGTGATGAATGACACCTTTGGCTGATGGATATAAATAGATTTGGATTTTTATTGGTGTTTATGCTTGTTTGATTCAATTAATATACTAGGTTGTTTAACCACATGTGTTATATTTCCTGATCAATGTATCAAAAAATGTGTTTGGAATCAAAAGAGGAAACTTGATAACCATAAATGATGGGAGGAACTCTCTATTTTTGAATTCTATAATTAATATCAATAAGAAATGCAATTCAAAATCAGGGACTCCATTGTTTGTTAAATTGAATGAATTCGTGTAATTGATGGTCCACGGGCATTTTTTTCATAATGAATATAGTTATTAAGAGAGAAACAAAAGTTAATTTCAAGGTTATTGCATGAAAAATAGTCCTGGTAACAACAACAGGAGCTAATTAACATGAGGTGATTAGAAATTCTCATTATTTAGGAATGAAACTAGTTAACATTTGTATGAAATGCAAACCATGATGAATTGCACCTTTGGCTGATGGATTTAAATAGATTTGGATTTTTATTGCTACTTATACCTATTTGATTCAATTAATATACTAGGTTGTTTAGCCACATGTGTTATATTTCATGGTAAATGTGTCAAAAAGTGTGTTTTGGAATCAAAAGAGGAGGCTTGCTAGACAAAAATGATGGGAGGAACTCTCTCTTTTGGAATGCAACAATTAATATCTATAAGAAATGCAATTCAAAATCAAGGACTCCATTGTTTGTTAAATTGACTGAATTCATGTAATTGATGGTCCACGTCCATATTTTTCATAATGAATATAGTTATTAGGAAAGAAATAAAAGTTAATTTCATGGTTATTGCATGAAAAATAGTCCTGGTAACAACAAGGGGAGCCTAATTAACGCGATGTGATTAGAAATTCTCATTATTTAGGAATTAAACCAGTTAACATTTGTACGAAATGCAAACCATAAAGAATGGCACCTTTAGATGATGGATTTAAATAGATTTGGAGTTTTATTGATGTTTATACATGTTTGATTCAATTAATATACAAGGTTGTTTAACCACATGTGTTATATTTCAAGATCAATGTATCAAAAAATGTGTTTGGAATCAAAATAGGAAACTTGATAACCATAAATGATGGGAGGAACTCTCTATTTTTGAATTCTATAATTAATATCAATAAGAAATGCAATTCAAAATCAACGACTCCATTGTTTGTTAAATTGAATGAATTCATGTAATTGATGGTCCACGTGCATATTTTTCATAATGAATATAGTTATTAGGAAAGAAACAAAAGTTAATTTCAAGTTTATTGCATGAAAAACAGTCCTGGTAACAACAAGAGGAGCCTAATTAACATGAGGTGATTAGAAATTCTCATTATTTAGGAATTAAACCAGTTAACATTTGTATGAAATGCAAACCGTGATGTATGACACCTTTGGCTGATGGATCTAAATAGATTTGGATTTTTATTGGTGTTTATGCTTGTTTGATTCAATTAATATACTAGGTTGTTTAACCACATGTGTTATATTTCGTTATCAATGTATCAAAAAATGTGTTTGGAATCAAATGAGGAAACTTGATAACCATAAATGATGGGAGGAACTCTCTATTTTTGAATTCTATAATTAATATCAATAAGAAATGCAATTCAAAATCAAGGACTCCATTATTTGTTAAATTGAATGAATTCGTGTAATTGATGGTCCAGGGGCATTTTTTTCATAATGAATATAGTTATTAAGAGAGAAGCAAAAGTTAATTTCAAGGTTATTGCATGAAAAATAGTCTTGGTAACAAGAAGAGGTGTCTAATTAACATGAGGTGATTAGAAATTCGCATTATTTAAGAATTAAACCAGTTAACATTTGTACGAAATACAAACCATGAAGAATGACACCTTTAGATGATGGATTTAAATAGATTTGGAGTTTTATTGATGTTTATACATTGTTGATTCAATTAATATACTAGGTTGTTTTGCCACATGTTTTATATTTCATGCTCAATGTATCAAAAATTGTGTTTCGAATCAAAAGTGGAAACTTGTTAACCAAAAATGATGCGAGGAACTCTCTATTTTTGAATTTCACAATTAATATCTATAAGAAATGCAATTCAAAATCAAGGACTCAATTGTTTGTTAAATTGAATGAATTCATATTATAGATGGTGCGTGGGCATTTTTTTCATAATGAATATAGTTATTAAGAAAGAATCAAAAGTTAGTTTCAAGGTTATTGCATGAAAAATAGTCCTGGTAACAACAAGAGGAGCCTAATTAACCTGAGGTGATTAGAAATTCTCATTATTTAGGAATTAAACCAGTTAACATTTGTAAGAAATGCAACCCATGATGGATGACACCTTTGGCTGATGGATATAAATAGATTTGGATTTTTATTGGTGTTTATGCTTGTTTGATTCAATTAATATACTAGGTTGTTTAACCACATGTGTTATATTTCATGATCAATGTATGAAAAAAATGTGTTTGGAATCAAAAGAAGAAACTTGATAACCATAAATGATGGGAGAAACTCTCTATTTTTGAATTCTATAATTTATATCAATAAGAAATGCAATTCAAAATCAAGGACTCCATTGTTTGTTAAATTGAATGAATCCATGTAATTGATGGTCCACGTGCATATTTTTCATAATGAATATAGTTATTAAGAGAGAAACAAAGTTAATTTCAAGGTTATTGCATGAAAAATAGTTCTGGTAATAACAATAGGAGCCTAATTAACATGAGGTGATTAGAAATTCTCATTATTTAGGAATTAAACCAGTTTACATTTGTACGAAATTCAAACCATGATGAACGGCACCTTTGGCTGATGGATTTAAATAGATTTGGATTTTTATTGGTGTTTATGCTTGTTTAATTCAATTAATATATTATGTTGTTTAATCACATGTGTTATATTTCATGATCAATGTATCAAAAAAAGGCTTTGGAATCAAAAGAGGAGCCTTGTTAACCAAAAATGATGCTAGTAACTCTCTATTTTTGAATTCAACAATTAGTATCAATAAGAAATGCAATTCAAGATCAACGACTCCATTGTTTGTTGAATTGAATGAATTCATGTAATTGATGGTCCACGTGCATATTTTTCATAATGAATATAGTTATTAAGAAAGAATCAAAAGTTAATTTCAAGGTTATTGCATGAAAAATAATCCTGGTAACAACAAGAGGAGCCTAACTAACATGTAGTGATTAGAAATTCTCATTTTTTAGGAATTAAACCCATTAACATTTGTATGAAATGCAAACCGTGATGAATGACACCTTTGGCTGATGGATATAAATAGATTTGGATTTTTATTGGTGTTTATGCTTGTTTGATTCAATTAATATACTAGGTTGTTTAACCACATGTGTTATATTTCATGATCAATGTATCAAAAAATATGCTTGGAATCAAAAGAGGAAACTTGATAACCATAAATGATGGGAGGAACTCTCTATTTTTGAATTCTATAATTAATAACAATAAGAAATGCAATTCAAAATCAACGACTCCATTGTTTGTTAAATTGAATGAATTCGTGTAATTGATGGTCCACGTGCATATTTTTCTTAATGAATATAGTTATTAAGAGAGAAGCAAAAGTTAATTTCAAGGTTATTGCATGAAAAATAGTCCTGGTAACAACAAGAGGAGTCTAGTTAACATGAGGTGATTAGAAATTCGCACTATTTAGGAATTAAACCAGTTAACATTTGTACGAAATACAAACCATGAAGAATGGCGCCTTTAGATGATGGATTTAAATAGATTTGGAGTTTTATTGATGTTTATACATGTTTGATTCAATTGATATACTAGGTTGTTTTGCCACATGTTTTATATTTCATGCTCAATGTATCAAAAAGTGGCTTTGGAATCAAAAGAGGAGCCTTGTTAAGCAAAAAAATGATGCGAGGAACTCTCTATTTTTGAATTCAACAATTAATATCAATAAGAAATGCAATTCAAAATCAACGACTACATTGTTTGTTAAATTGAATGAATTCATGTAATTGATGGCCCACATGCATATTTTTCATAATGAATATAGTTATTAGGAAAGAAACGAAAGTTAATTTCAAGGTTATTGCATTAAAAATAGTCCTGGCAACAACAAGAGGAGCCTCATTAACACGAGGTGATGAGAAATTCTCATTATTTAGGAATTAAACCAGTTAACATTTGTACGAAATGCAAACCATGAAGATTGGCACCTTTAGATGATGGATTTAAATAGATTTGGAGTTTTATTGATGTTTATACATGTTTGATTCAATTAATATACTAGGTTGTTTTGCCACATGTTTTATATTTCATGCTCAATGTATCAAAAAGCGTGTTTGGAATCAAAAGTGGAAACTTGTTAACCAAAAATGATGCGAGGAACTCTCTATTTTTGAATTCAACAATTAATATCTATAAGAAATGCAATTCAAAATCAAGGACTCCATTGTTTGTTAAATTGAATGAATTCATATTATAGATGGTGCATCGGCATTTTTTTCATAATGAATATAGTTATTAAGAAAGAATCAACAGTTAATTTCAAGGTTATTGCATGAAAAATAATCCTGGTAACAACAAGAGGAGCCTAACTAACATGTAGTGATTAGAAATTCTCATTATTTAGGAATTAAACCCGTTAACATTTGTATGATTTGGATTTTTATTGTTTGTTAAATTGAATGAATTTGTGTAATTGATGGTCCACGGGCATTTGTTTCATAATGAATATAGTTATGAAGAGAGAAACAAAAGTTAATTTCAAGGTTATTGCATGAAAAATAGTCCTGGTAACAACAACAGGAGCCTAATTAACATGAGGTGATTAGAGATTCTCATTATTTAAAAATTAAACCAGTTAACATTTGTATGTAATGCAAACTGTGATGAATGGCACCTTTGGCTGATGGATTTAAATAGATTTGGATTTTTATTGGTGTTTATGCTTGTTTGATTCAATTAATATACTAGGTTGTTTAGCCACATGTGTTATATTTCTTGATCAATGTATCAAAAAATGTGTTTGGAATCAAAAGAGGAAACTTGCTAACCAGAAATGATGGCAGGAACTCTCTATTTTTGAATTCAACAATTAATATCAATAAGAAATGCAATTCAAAATCCAGGATGCCATTGTTTGTTAAATATAATGAATTCAACTTATAAATGATCTAGGGGCACTTTTTTCTTAATGAATATTGTGATTAAGAAGAAAACAAAAATTAATTTCAAGGTTATTGCATGAAAAAAAGTCCTGGCAATAACAAGAGGAGCCTCATTAACATGAGGTGATTAGAAATTCTCAATATTGAGGAATTAAACTAGTTATCATTTGAATGAAATGCAAACCATGATGAATGACACGTTTGGATGATGGATTTAAATAGATTTGGAGATTTATTAGTGTATATACTTGTTTGATTCAATTAATATACTAGGTTGTTTAGTCACATGTGTTATATTTCATGATCAATGTATCAAAAAGTGTGTTTTGGAATCAAAAGAGGAGGCCTGTTAACCAAAAATGATGGGAGGAACTGTCTAATTTTGAATTCAACAATTAATATCAATAAGAAATGCAATTTAAAATCAAGGACTGAATTGTTTGTTAAATTGAACAAATTCAAGTAATGGATGGTCCACGGGCATTTTTTTCATAATTTATATAATTATTAAGAAAGAAACAACAGTTAATTTCAAGGTTATTGCAAGAAAAATAGTCCTGGTAACAACAAGAGGAGCCTAATTAACAGGAGGTGATTAGAAATTCTCATTATTTAATAATTAAATGAGTTAACTTTTGTACGAAATGCAAACTGTGATGAATGGCACCTTTGGCTGATGGATTTAAATAGATTTGGATTTTTATTGGTATTTATGCTTGTTTGATTCAATTAATCTACTTGGTTGTTTAGCCACATGTGTTATATTTCTTGATCAATGTATCAAAAAATGTGTTTGGAATCAAAAGAGGAAACTTGCTAACCAGAAATGATGGCAGGAACTCTCTATTTTTGAATTCAACAATTAATATCAATAAGAAATGCAATTCAAAATCCAGGATGCCATTGTTTGTTAAATATAATGAATTCAACTTATAAATGATCTAGGGGCACTTTTTTCTTAATGAATATTGTGACTAAGAAGAAAACAAAAGTTAATTTCAAGGTTATTGCATGAAAAAAAGTCCTGGCAATAACAAGAGGAGCCTCATTAACATGAGGTGATTAGAAATTCTCAATATTGAGGAATTAAACTAGTTATCATTTGAATGAAATGCAAACCATGATGAATGACACGTTTGGATGATGGATTTAAATAGATTTGGAGATTTATTAGTGTATATACTTGTTTGATTCAATTAATATACTAGGTTGTTTAGTCACATGTGTTATATTTCATGATCAATGTATCAAAAAGTGTGTTTTGGAATCAAAAGAGGAGGCATGTTAACCAAAAATGATGGGAGGAACTGTCTAATTTTGAATTCAACAATTAATATCAATAAGAAATGCAATTTAAAATCAAGGACTGAATTGTTTGTTAAATTGAACAAATTCAAGTAATGGATGGTCCACGGGCATTTTTTTCATAATTTATATAATTATTAAGAAAGAAACAAAAGTTAGTTTCAAGATTATTGCATGAAAAATAGTCCTGGTAACAACAAGAGGAGCCTAATTAACATGAGGTGATTAGAAATTCTCATTATTTAGGAATTAAACTAGTTAACATTTGTACGAAATGCAAACCGTGATGAATGGCACCTTTGGCTAATGGATTTAAATAGATTTGGATTTTTATTGGTGTTTATGCTTGTTTGATTCAATTAATGTACTAGGTTGTTTAACCACATGAGTTATATTTCATGATCAATGTATCAAAAAATGTGTTTGAAATCAAAAGAGGAAACTTGATAACCAGAAATGATGGGAGGAACTCTCTATTTTTGAATTCTATAATTAATATCAATAAGAAATGCAATTCAAAATCAAGAACTCCATTGTTTGTTAAATTGAATGAATTCAAGTAATTGATGGTCCACGGGCATTTTTGTCAAAATGAATATATTTATTATAAAAGAAACAAAAAGTGGCTTTGGAATCAAGAAAGGAGCCTTGTTAACCAAAAATGATGTGAGGAACTCCCCATTTTTGAATTCAACAATTAATATCAATAAGAAATGCAATTAAAAATCAACGACTCCATTGTTTGCTAAATTGAATGAATTCATGTAATTGATGGTCCGCATATTTTTCATAATGAATATTGTTATTAGGAAAGAAACAAAAGTTAATTTCAAGGTTATTGCATGAAAAATAGTCCTGGTAACAACAAGAGGAGCCTAATTAATACGAGGTGATTAGAAATTCTGATTATTTAGGAATTAAACCAGTTAACATTTGTACGAAATGCAAACCATGAAGAATGGCACCTTTAGATGATGGATTTAAATAGATTTGAAGTTTTATTGATGTTTATACATGTTTGATTCAATTAATATACTAGGTTGTTTAGCCACATGTGTTATATTTCATGCTCAATGTATCAAAAAGTGTGTTTGGAATCAAAAGAGGAAACTTGCTAACCAAAAATGATGCGAGGAGCTCTCTATTTTTGAATTAAAAAATTAATATCTATAAGAAATGCAATTCAAAATCAAGGACTCCGTTGTTTGTTAAATTGAATGAATTCATCTTATAGATGGTCCATGAGCATTTTTTTTCATAATGAATATAGTTATTAAGAAAGAATCAAAATTAATTTCAAGGTTATTGCATGAAAAATAGTCCAGGTAACAACAAGAGGAGCCTAAATAACATGAGGTGATTAGAAATTCTCGTTATTTAGGAATTAAACTAGTTAACTTTTGTGCGAAATGCAAACCGTGATGAATGGCACCTTTGGCTGATGGATTTAAATAGATTTGGATTTTTATTGGTGTTTATGCTTGTTTCATTCAATTAATATACTAGGTTGTTTAACCACATGTGTTATATTTCATGATCAATGTATCAAAAAGCGGCTTTGGAATCAAGAAAGGAGCCTTGTTAACCAAAAATGATGCGAGGAACTCCTTATTTTTGAATTCAACAATTAATATCAATAAGAAATGCAATTCAAAATCAAGGATGCCATTGTTTGTTAAATAGAATCAATTCATCTTATAAATGATCTAGGGGCATTTTTTTCTTAATGAATATAGTGATAAAGAAGAAAACAAAAGTTAATTTCAAGGTTATTGTATGAAAAATAGTCCTAGCAATAATAAGAGGAGCCTAATTAACATGAGGTGATTAGAAATTCTCATTATTCAGGAATTAAACCAGTTATCGTTTGAATGAAATGCAAACCATGATAAATGGCACGTTTGGATGATGGATTTAAATAGATTTGTAGATTTATTAGTGTATATACTTGTTTGATTCAATTAATATACTAGGTTGTTTAGCCACATGTGTTATATTTCATGACTAATGTATCAAAAAGTGTGTTTTGGATCCAAAAATGATGGGAGGAACTCTCTAATTTTGAATTCAACAATTAATATCAATAAGAAATGCAATTTAAAATCAAGGACTGAATTGTTTGTTAAATTGAACGAATTCAAGTAATGGTTGCTGCACGGGCATTTTTTTCATAATTTATATAATTATTAAGAAAGAAACAACTGTTAATTTCAAGGTTATTGCATGAAAAATAGTCCTGGTAACAACAAGAGGAGCCTAATTAACAGGAGGTGATTAGAAATTCTCATTATTTAATATTTAAACGAGTTAACTTTTGTACGGAATGCAAACTGTGATGAATGGCACCTTTGGCTGATGGATTTAAATAGAATTGGATTTTTATTGGTGTTTATGCTTGTTTGATTCAATTAATATACTAGGTTGTTTAACCACATGAGTTATATTTCATGATCAATGTATCCCAAAATGTGTTTGGAATCAAAAGAGGAAACTTGAGAACCAGAAATGATGGGAGGAACTCTCTATTTTTGAATTCTATAATTAACATCAATAAGAAATGCAATTCAAAATCAAGGACTCCATTGTTTGTTAAATTGAATGAATTCATGTAATTGATGGTCAACAGTCATTTTTTTCATAATGAATATAGTTATTAAGAAAGAAATAGAAGTTAATTTCAAGGTTATTGCATGAAAAATAGTCCTGGTAACAACAAGAGGAGCCTAATTAACACGAGGTCATTAGAAATTCTCATTATTTAGGAATTAAACTAGTTAATATTTGTACGAAATACAGAACGTGATGAATTGCACCTTTGGATGATGGATTTAAAGAGATTTGGATTTTTATTGGTGTTTATGCTTGTTTGATTCAATTAATATAATAGGTTGTTTAACCACATGTGTTATATTTCATGATCAATGTATCAAAAAGTGGCTTTGGAATCAAAAGAGGAGCCTTGTTAACCAAAAATGATGCGAGGAACTCCCTATTTTTGAATTCAACAATTAATATCAATAAGAAATGCAATTAAAAATCAACGACTCCATTGTTTGCTAAATTGAATGAATTCATGTAATTGATGGTCCACGTGCATATTTTTCATAATGAATATTGTTATTAGGAAAGAAACAAAAGTTAATTTCATGGTTATTGCATGAAAAATAGTCCTGGTAACAACAAGAGGAGCCTAATTAATACGAGGAGATTAGAAATTCTCATTATTTAGGAATTAAACCAGTTAACATTTGTACGAAATGCAAACCGTGAAGAATGGCACCTTTAGATGATGGATTTAAATAGATTTGGAGTTATATTGATGTTTATAGATGTTTGATTCAATTAATATACTAGGTTGTTTAGCCACATGTGTTATATTTCATGCTCAAGGAATCAAAAAGTGTGTTTGGAATCAAAAGAGGAAACTTGCTAAGCAAAAATGATGCGAGGAAGTCTCTATTTTTGAATTTCAACAATTAATATCTATAAGAAATGCAATTCAAAATCAAGGACTCCATTGTTTGTTAAATTGAATGAATTCATCTTATAGATGGTCCATGGGCATTTTTTTTTCATAATGAATATAGTTATTAAGAAAGAATCAAAAAGTTAATTTCAAGGTTATTGCATGAAAAATAGTCTGGGTAACAATAAGAGGAGCCTAATTAACTTGAGGTGATTAAAAATTCTCATTATTTAGGAATTAAACCAGTTAACTTTTGTGCGAAATGCAAACCGTGATGAATGGCACCTCTGGCTGATTGATTTAAATAGATTTGGATTTTTATTGGTGTTTATGCTTGTTTGATTCAATTAATATACTAGGTTGTTTAACCACATGTGTTATATTTCATGATCAATGTATCAAAAAAGTGGCTTTGGAATCAAAAGAGGAGCCTTGTTAACCAAAAATGATGCGAGGAACTCTCTATTTTTGAATTCAACAATTAATATCAATAAGAAATGCAATTCAAAATCAGGGACTCCATTGTTTGTTAAATAGAATGAATTCATCGTGTAATTGATGGTCCACGGGCATTTTTTTCATAATGAATATAGTTTATTAAGAAGAGAAACAAAAGTTAATTTCAAGGTTATTGCATGAAAAAATAGTCCTGGTAATAACAAGAGGAGCCTAATTAACATGAGGTGATTAGAAATTCTCATTATTTAGGAATTAAACTAGTTAACATTTGTATGAAATGCAAACCATGATGAATGGCACCTTTGGATGATGGATTTAAATAGATTTGGATTTTTATTTGCTACTTATACCTGTTTGATTCAATTAATATACTAGGTTGTTTAGCCACATGTGTTATATTTCATGCTCAATGTATCAAAAAGTGTGTTTTTGGAATCAAAAAGAGGAGGCTTGCTAACAAAAATGATGGGAGGAACTCTCTCTTTTTGAATTCAACAATTAATATCTATAAGAAATGCAATTCAAAAATCAAGGACTCCATTGTTTGTTAAATTGAATGAATTCAAGTAATGGATGGTCCACGGGCATTTTTTTCATAATGAATATAGTTATTAAGAAAGAAACAAAAGTTAATTTCAAGGTTATTGCATGAAAAATAGTCCTGGTAACAACAAGAGGAGCCTAATTAAACAGGAGGTGATTAGAAATTCTCATTATTTAGGAATTAAACCAGTTAACTTTTGTACGAAATGCAAACTGTGATGAATGGCACCTTTGGCTGATGGATTTAAATAGATTTGGATTTTTATTGTGTTTATGCTTACATGTTTGATTCAATTAATATACTAGGTTGTTTAAACCACATGTGTTATATTTCATGATCAATGTATCAAAAAATGTGTTTGGAATCAAAAGAGGAAACTTGTTAACCAAAAAATGATGGGAGGAACTCTCTATTTTTGAATTCTATAATTAATATCAATAAGAAATGCAATTCAAAATCAACGACTCCATTGTTTGTTAAATTGAATGAATTCATGTAATTGATGGTCCACGTGCATTTTTTTCATAATGAATATAGTTATTAGGAAAGAAACAAAAGTTAATTTCAAGGTTTATTGCATGAAAAATAGTCCTGGTAACAACAAGAGGAGCCTAATTAACACGAGGTGATTAGAAATTCTCATTATTTAGGAATTAAACCAGTTAACATTTGTACGAAATGCAAAACGTGATGAATTGCACCTTTTGGATGATGGATTTAAATAGATTTGGATTTTTATTGGTGTTTATGCTTGTTTGATTCAATTAATATACTAGGTTGTTTAACCACATGTGTTATATTTCATGATCAATGTATCAAAAAATGTGTTTGGAATCAAAAGAGGAAACTTGATAACCAAAAATGATGCGAGGAACTCTCTAATTTTGAATTCAACAATTAATATCAATAAGAAATGCAATTCAAAATCAAGGACTCCATTGTTTGTTAAATTGAATGAATTCATGTAATTGATGGTCCAGGGGCATTTTTTTCATAATGAATATAGTTATTAAGAAAGAAACAAAAGTTAATTTCAAGGTTATTGCATGAAAAAATAGTCTTGGTAACAACAAGAGGAGCCTAATTAACATGAGGTGATTAGAAATTCTCATTATTTAAGAATTAAACCAGTTAACATTTGTACGAAATGCAAACCGTGAAGAATGGCACCTTTAGATGATGGATTTAAATAGATTTTGGATTTTTATTGATGTTTATAGATGTTTGATTCAATTAATATACTAGGTTTGTTTAGCCACATGTGTTATATTTCATGCTCAATGTATCAAAAAGTGTGTGTTTGGAATCAAAAGAGGAAACTTGTTAACCAAAAATGATGCGAGGAACTCTCTATTTTTGAATTCAACAATTAATATCTATAAGAAATGCAATTCAAAATCAAGGACTCCATTGTTTGTTAAATTGAATGAATTCATGTTATAGATGGTCCATGGGCATTTTTTTTCATAATGAATATAGTTATTAAGAAAGAATCAAAAGTTAATTTCAAGGTTATTGCATGAAAAATAGTCCTGGTAACAACAAGAGGAGCCTAATTAACCTGAGGTGATTAGAAATTCTCATTATTTAGGAATTAAACCAGTTAACATTTGTAAGAAATGCAAACCATGATGAATGACACCTTTGGCTGATGGATTTAAATAGATTTGGATTTTTATTGGTGTTTATGCTTGTTTGATTCAATTAATATACTAGGTTGTTTAACCACATGTGTTATATTTCATGATCAATGTATCAAAAAGTGTGTTTTGGAATCAAAAGAAGAAACTTGCTAACCAAAAATGATGGGAGAAACTCTCTATTTTTGAATTCAACAATTAATATCAATAAGAAATGCAATTCAAAATCAAGGACTCCATTGTTTGTTAAATTGAATGAATCCATGTAATTGATGGTCCACACGTGCATTTTTTTTCATAATGAATATAGTTATTAAGAAAGAAACAAAAGTTAATTTCAAGGTTATTGCATGAAAAATAGTCCTGGTAACAACAATAGGAGCCTAATTAACATGAGGTGATTAGAAATTCTCATTATTTAGGAATTAAACCAGTTTAACATTTGTGCGAAATGCAAACCATGATGAATGGCACCTTTGGCTGATGGATTTAAATAGATTTGGATTTTTATTGGTGTTTATGCTTGTTTGATTCAATTAATATACTAGGTTGTTTAACCACATGTGTTATATATTTCATGATCAATGTATCAAAAAAAGGCTTTGGAATCAAAAGAGGAGCCTTGTTAACCAAAAATGATGCGAGGAACTCTCTATTTTTGAATTCAACAATTAATATCAATAAGAAATGCAATTCAAAATCAACGACTCCATTGTTTGTTAAATTGAATGAATTCATGTAATTGATGGTCCACGTGCATATTTTTTTCATAATGAATATAGTTATTAAGAAAGAATCAAAAGTTAATTTCAAGGTTATTGCATGAAAAATAGTCCTGGTAACAACAAGAGGAGCCTAATTAACATGTAGTGATTAGAAATTCTCATTATTTTAGGAATTAAACCAGTTAACATTTGTATGAAATGCAAACCGTGATGAATGACACCTTTGGCTGATGGATTTAAATAGATTTGGATTTTTATTGGTGTTTATACTTGTTTGATTCAATTAATATACTAGGTTGTTTAACCACATGTGTTATATTTCATGATCAATGTATCAAAAAGTGTGTTTTGGAATCAAAAGAGGAAACTTGATAACCAAAAATGATGGGAGGAACTCTCTATTTTTTTGAATTCAACAATTAATATCAATAAGAAATGCAATTCAAAATCAAGGACTCCATTGTTTGTTAAATTGAATGAATTCATGTAATTGATGGTCCACGTGCATTTTTTTTCATAATGAATATAGTTATTAAGAGAGAATCAAAAGTTAATTTCAAGGTTATTGCATGAAAAAATAGTCCTGGTAACAACAAGAGGAGCCTAATTAACATGAGGTGATTAGAAATTCTCATTATTTAGGAATTAAACCAGTTTAACATTTGTACGAAATGCAAACCGTGATGAATGGCACCTTTTGCTGATGGATTGATTTAAATAGATTTGGATTTTTATTGGTGTTTATACTTGTTTGATTCAATTAATATACTAGGTTGTTTTGCCACATGTTTTATATTTCATGATCAATGTATCAAAAAGTGGCTTTGGAATCAAAAGGAGGAGCCTTGTTAACCAAAAATGATGCGAGGAACTCTCTATTTTTGAATTCAACAATTAATATCAATAAGAAATGCAATTCAAAAATCAACGACTCCATTGTTTGTTAAATTGAATGAATTCATGTAATTGATGGTCCACATGCATATTTTTCATAATGAATATAGTTATTAGGAAAGAAACAAAAGTTAATTTCAAGGTTATTGCATGAAAAATAGTCCTGGTAACAACAAGAGGAGCCTCATTAAACACGAGGTGATTAGAAATTCTCATTATTTAGGAATTAAACCAGTTAACATTTGTACGAAATGCAAACCATGAAGAATGGCACCTTTAGATGATGGATTTAAATAGATTTGGAGTTTTATTGATGTTTTATACATGTTTGATTCAATTAATATACTAGGGTTGTTTAGCCACATGTTTTATATTTCATGCTCAATGTATCAAAAAGTGTGTTTTGGAATCAAAAGTGGAAACTTGTTAACCCAAAAATGATGCGAGGAACTCTCTATTTTTGAATTCAAACAATTAATATCTATAAGAAATGCAATTCAAAATCAAGGACTCCATTGTTTGTTAAAATGAATGAATTCATATTATAGATGGTGCATCGGCATTTTTTTCATAATGAAATATAGTTATTAAGAAAGAATCAACAGTTAATTTTCAAGGTTAGGTTTGCATGAAAAAATAATCCCTGGTAACAACAAGAGGAGCCTAACTAACATGTAGTGATTAGAAATTTCTCATTATTTAGGAATTAAACCCGTTAACATTTGTATGATTTTGGATTTTTATTGTTTGTTTAAATTGAATGAATTTGTGTTTAATTGATGGTCCCACGGGCATTTTGTTTTCATAATGAATATAGTTATATAAGAGAGAAACAAAAGTTAATTTCAAGGTTATTGCATGAAAAATAGTCCTGGTAACAACAACAGGAGCCTAATTAACATGAGGTGATTAGAGATTCTCATTATTTAAAAATTAAACCAGTTAACATTTGTATGTAATGCAAACTGTGATGAATGGCACCTTTGGCTGATGGATTTAAATAGATTTGGATTTTTTATTGGTGTTTATGCTTGTTTGATTCAATTAATATACTAGGTTGTTTAGCCACATGTGTTATATTTCTTGATCAATGTATCAAAAAATGTGTTTGGAATCAAAAGAGGAAACTTGCTAACAGCAAAGAAATGATGGCAGGAACTCTCTATTTTTGAATTCAACAATTAATATCAAATAAGAAATGCAATTCAAAATCAAGGGATGCCATTGTTTCTTAAATATATTGAATTCAACTTATAAATGATCTAGGGGCAATTTTTTCTTAATGAAATTCAGTGATTAAGAAGAAAACAAAAGTTAATTTCAAGGTTATTGCATGAAAAATAGTCCCTGGCAATAACAAGAGGAGCCTCATTAACATGAGGTGATTAGAAATTCCCAATATTGAGGAATTAAACTAGTTTATCATTTGAATGAAATGCAAACCATGATGAATGGCACGTTTGGATGATGGATTTAAATAGATTTGGAGATTTTATTAGTGTATATACTTGTTTGATTCAATTAATATACTAGGTTGCTTAGCCCACATGTGTTATATTTCATGATCAATGTATCAAAAAGTGTGTTTTGGAATCAAAAGAGGAGGCCTGTTAACCAAAAATGATGGGAGGAACTGTCTAATTTTGAATTCAACAATTAATATCAATAAGAAATGCAATTTAAAATCAAGGACTGAATTGTTTGTTAAATTGAACAAATTCAAGTAATGGATGGTCCACGGGCATTTTTTTTCATAATTTATATAATTATTAAGAAAGAAACAACAGTTAATTTCAATGTTATTGCAAGAAAAATAGTCCTGGTAACAACAAGAGGAGCCTAATTAACAGGAGGTGATTAGAAATTCTCATTATTTAATAATTAAACGAGTTAACTTTTGTACGAAATGCAAACTGTGATGAATGGCATCTTTGGCTGATGGATTTAAATAGATTTGGATTTTTTATTGGTATTTA
>JBAPLH010000567.1:0-84659 GCA_037897445.1 Ceriops zippeliana
GAATCAATTCATCTTTATAAATGATCTAGGGGCATTTTTTTCTTAATGAATATAGTGATAAAGAAGAAAACAAAAGTTAATTTCAAGGGTTATTGTATGAAAAATAGTCCTAGCAATAATAAGAGGAGCCTAATTAACATGAGGTGATTAGAAATTCTCATTATTCAGGAATTAAAACCAGTTATCGTTTGAATGAAATGCAAACCATGATAAATGGCACGTTTGGATGATGGATTTTAAATAGATTTGTAGATTTATTGGTGTATATACTTGTTTGATTCAATTAAATATACTAGGTTGTTTAGCCACATGTGTTATATTTCATGACTAATGTATCAAAAAGTGTGTTTTGGATCCAAAAATGATGGGAGGAACTCTCTAATTTTGAATTCAACAATTAATATCAATAAGAAATGCAATTTAAAATCAAGGACTGAATTTGTTTGTTAAATTGAACGAATTCAAGTAATGGTTTGCTGCACGGGCATTTTTTTTCATAATTTATATAATTATTAAGAAAGAAACAACTGTTAATTTCAAGGTTATTGCATGAAAAATAGTCCTGGTAACAACAAGAGGAGCCTAATTAACAGGAGGTGATTAGAAATTCTCATTATTTAATATTTAAACGAGTTAACTTTTGTACGGAATGCAAACTGTGATGAATGGCACCTTTGGCTGATGGATTTAAATAGAATTGGATTTTTATTGGTGTTTATGCTTGTTTGATTCAATTAATATACTAGGTTGTTTAACCACATGAGTTATATTTCATGATCAATGTATCCCAAAATGTGTTTGGAATCAAAAGAGGAAACTTGAGAACCAGAAATGATGGGAGGAACTCTCTATTTTTGAATTCTATAATTAACATCAATAAGAAATGCAATTCAAAATCAAGGACTCCATTGTTTGTTAAATTGAATGAAATTCATGTAATTGATGGTCAACAGTCATTTTTTTTTTCATAATGAATATAGTTATTAAGAAAGAAATAGAAGTTAATTTCAAGGTTATTGCATGAAAAAATAGTCCTGGTAACAACAAGAGGAGCCTAATTAACACGAGGTCATTAGAAATTCTCATTATTTAGGAATTAAACTAGTTAATATTTGTACGAAATACAGAACGTGATGAATTGCACCTTTGGATGATGGATTTAAAGAGATTTTGATTTTTTATTGGTGTTTATGCTTGTTTGATTCAATTAATATAATAGGTTGTTTAACCACATGTGTTATATTTCATGATCAATGTATCAAAAAGTGGCTTTGGAATCAAAAGAGGAGCCTTGTATAACCAAAAATGATGCGAGGAACTCCCTATTTTTTGAATTCAACAATTAATATCAATAAGAAATGCAATTAAAAATCAACGACTCCATTGTTTGCTAAATTGAATGAATTCATGTAATTGATGGTCCACGTGCATATTTTTCATAATGAATATTGTTATTAGGAAAGAAACAAAAGTTAATTTCATGGTTATTGCATGAAAAAATAGTCCTGGTAACAACAAGAGGAGCCTAATTAATACGAGGAGATTAGAAATTCTCATTATTTAGGAATTAAAACCAGTTAACATTTGTACGAAATGCAAACCGTGAAGAATGGCACCTTTAGATGATGGATTTAAATAGATTTGGAGTTATATTGATGTTTATAGATGTTTGATTCAATTAATATACTAGGTTGTTTAGCCACATGTGTTATATTTCATGCTCAAGGAATCAAAAAGTGTGTGTTTGGAATCAAAAGAGGAAACTTGCTAAGCAAAAATGATGCGAGGAAGTCTCTATTTTTGAATTCAACAATTAATATCTATAAGAAATGCAATTCAAAATCAAGGACTCCATTGTTTGTTAAATTGAATGAATTCATCTTATAGATGGTCCATGGGCATTTTTTTTCATAATGAATATAGTTATTAAGAAAGAATCAAAAGTTAATTTCAAGGTTATTGCATGAAAAATAGTTTGGGTAACAATAAGAGGAGCCTAATTAACTTGAGGTGATTAAAAATTCTCATTATTTAGGAATTAAACCAGTTAACATTTGTGCGAAATGCAAACCGTGATGAATGGCACCTCTGGCTGATTGATTTAAATAGATTTGGGATTTTTTATTGGTGTTTATGCTTGTTTAATTCAATTAATATACTAGGTTGTTTAACCACGTGTTATATTTCATGATCAATGTATCAAAAAGTGGCTTTGGAATCAAAAGAGGAGCCTTGTTAACCAAAAATGATGCGAGGAACTCTCTATTTTTGAATTCAACAATTAATATCAATAAGAAATGCAATTCAAAATCAGCGACTCAATTGTTTTGTTAAAGTCAATGAATCCATGTAATTGATGGACCACGTGCATATTTTTTCATAATGAATATAGTTATTAGGAAAGAAACAAAAGTTAATTTCAAGGTTATTGCATGAAAAATAGTCCTGGTAACAAGAGGAGCCTAATTTAATACGAGGTGATTAGAAATTCTCATTATTTAGGAATTAAACCAGTTAACATTT
This sequence comes from Ceriops zippeliana, assembly GCA_037897445.1. Taxonomy (NCBI): domain Eukaryota; kingdom Viridiplantae; phylum Streptophyta; class Magnoliopsida; order Malpighiales; family Rhizophoraceae; genus Ceriops; species Ceriops zippeliana. The sequence goes on from JBAPLH010000567.1 coordinate 2,524, forward strand.
GTACGAAATGCAAACCATGAAGAATGACACCTTTAGATGATGGATTTAAATAGATTTGGAGTTTTATTGATGCTTATACATGTTTGATTCAATTAATATACTAGGTTGTTTAGCTGCATGTTCATGCTCAATGTATCAAAAAGTGTTTTTGGAATCAAAAGAGGAAACTTGCTAACCAGAAATGATGGCTGGAACTCTCTATTTTTGAATTCAACGATTAATATCTATAAGAAATACAATTCAAAATCAAGGACTCCATTGTTTGTTAAAATGAATGAATTCATCTTATAGATGATCCATTGGCATTTTTTTCATAATGATTATAGTTATTAAGAAAGAATCAAAAGTTAATTCCAAGGTTATTGCATGAAAAATAGTCCGGGTAACAACAAGAGGAACCTAATTAACATGAGGTGATTAGAAATTCTCATTATTTACGAATTAAACCAGTTAACTTTTGTGCGAAATGCAAATCGTGATGAATGGCACCTTTGGCTGATGGATTTAAATAGATTTGGATTTTTATTGGTGTTTATGCTTGTTTGATTCAATTAATATACTAGGTTGTTTAACCACATGTATTATATTTCATGATCAATGTATCAAAAAGTGGCTTTGGAATCAAAAGAGGAGCCTTGTTAACCAAAAATGATGCGAGGAACTCCCTATTTTTGAATTCAACAATTAATATCAATAAGAAATGCAATTAAAAATCAACGACTCCATTGTTTGCTAAATTGAATGAATTCATGTAATTGATGGTCCACGTGCATATTTTTCATAATGAATATTGTTATTAGGAAAGAAACAAAAGTTAATTTCATGGTTATTGCATGAAAAATAGTCCCTGGTAACAACAAGAGGAGCCTAATTAATACGAGGAGATTAGAAATTCTCATTATTTAGGAATTTAAACCAGTTAACATTTGTACGAAATGCAAACTGTGAAGAATGGCACCTTTAGATGATGGATTTAAATAGATTTGGAGTTATATTGATGTTTATAGATGTTTGATTCAATTAATATACTAGGTTGTTTAGCCACATGTGTTATATTTCATGCTCAAGGAATCAAAAAAGTGTGTTTGGAATCAAAAGAGGAAACTTGCTAAGCAAAAATGATACGAGGAAGTCTCTATTTTTGAATTCAACAATTAATATCTATAAGAAATGCAATTCAAAATCAAGGACTCCATTGTTTGTTAAATTGAATGAATTCATCTTATAGATGGTCCATGGGCATTTTTTTCATAATGAATATAGTTATTAAGAAAGAATCAAAAGTTAATTTCAAGGTTATTGCATGAAAAATAGTTTGGGTAACAATAAGAGGAGCCTAATTAACTTGAGGTGATTAAAAAATTCTCATTATTTAGGAATTAAACCAGTTAACATTTGTGCGAAATGCAAACCGTGATGAATGGCACCTCTGGCTGATTGATTTAAATAGATTTGGATTTTTTATTGGTGTTTATGCTTGTTTAATTCAATTAATATACTAGGTTGTTTAACCACGTGTTATATTTCATGATCAATGTATCAAAAAGTGGCTTTGGAATCAAAAGAGGAGCCTTGTTAACCAAAAATGATGCGAGGAACTCTCTATTTTTGAATTCAACAATTAATATCAATAAGAAATGCAATTCAAAATCAGCGACTCAATTGTTTGTTAAAGTCAATGAATCCATGTAATTGATGGACCACGTGCATATTTTTCATAATGAATATAGTTATTAGGAAAGAAACAAAAGTTAATTTCAAGGTTATTGCATGAAAAATAGTCCTGGTAACAAGAGGAGCCTAATTAATACGAGGTGATTAGAAATTCTCATTATTTAGGAATTAAACCAGTTAACATTTGTACGAAATGCAAACCATGAAGAATGACACCTTTAGATGATGGATTTAAATAGATTTGGAGTTTTATTGATGCTTATACATGTTTGATTCAATTAATATACTAGGTTGTTTAGCTGCATGTTCATGCTCAATGTATCAAAAAGTGTTTTTGGAATCAAAAGAGGAAACTTGCTAACCAGAAATGATGGCTGGAACTCTCTATTTTTGAATTCAACGATTAATATCTATAAGAAATACAATTCAAAATCAAGGACTCCATTGTTTGTTAAAATGAATGAATTCATCTTATAGATGATCCATTGGCATTTTTTTCATAATGATTATAGTTATTAAGAAAGAATCAAAAGTTAATTCCAAGGTTATTGCATGAAAAATAGTCCGGGTAACAACAAGAGGAACCTAATTAACATGAGGTGATTAGAAATTCTCATTATTTACGAATTAAACCAGTTAACTTTTGTGCGAAATGCAAATCGTGATGAATGGCACCTTTGGCTGATGGATTTAAATAGATTTGGATTTTTATTGGTGTTTATGCTTGTTTGATTCAATTAATATACTAGGTTGTTTAACCACATGTATTATATTTCATGATCAATGTATCAAAAAGTGGCTTTGGAATCAAAAGAGGAGCCTTGTTAACCAAAAATGATGCGAGGAACTCCCTATTTTTGAATTCAACAATTAATATCAATAAGAAATGCAATTAAAAATCAACGACTCCATTGTTTGCTAAATTGAATGAATTCATGTAATTGATGGTCCACGTGCATATTTTTCATAATGAATATTGTTATTAGGAAAGAAACAAAAGTTAATTTCATGGTTATTGCATGAAAAATAGTCCTGGTAACAACAAGAGGAGCCTAATTAATACGAGGAGATTAGAAATTCTCATTATTTAGGAATTAAACCAGTTAACATTTGTACGAAATGCAAACCGTGAAGAATGGCACCTTTAGATGATGGATTTAAATAGATTTGGAGTTATATTGATGTTTATAGATGTTTGATTCAATTAATATACTAGGTTGTTTAGCCACATGTGTTATATTTCATGCTCAAGGAATCAAAAAGTGTGTTTGGAATCAAAAGAGGAAACTTGCTAAGCAAAAATGATGCGAGGAAGTCTCTATTTTTGAATTCAACAATTAATATCTATAAGAAATGCAATTCAAAATCAAGGACTCCATTGTTTGTTAAATTGAATGAATTCATCTTATAGATGGTCCATGGGCATTTTTTTTCATAATGAATATAGTTATTAAGAAAGAATCAAAAGTTAATTTCAAGGTTATTGCATGAAAAAATAGTTTGGGTAACAATAAGAGGAGCCTAATTAACTTGAGGTGATTAAAAATTCTCATTATTTAGGAATTAAACCAGTTAACATTTGTGCGAAATGCAAACCGTGATGAATGGCACCTCTGGCTGATTGATTTAAATAGATTTGGATTTTTATTGGTGTTTATGCTTGTTTAATTCAATTAATATACTAGGTTGTTTAACCACGTGTTATATTTCATGATCAATGTATCAAAAAGTGGCTTTGGAATCAAAAGAGGAGCCTTGTTAACCAAAAATGATGCGAGGAACTCTCTATTTTTGAATTCAACAATTAATATCAATAAGAAATGCAATTCAAAATCAGCGACTCAATTGTTTGTTAAAGTCAATGAATCCATGTAATTGATGGACCACGTGCATATTTTTCATAATGAATATAGTTATTAGGAAAGAAACAAAAGTTAATTTCAAGGTTATTGCATGAAAAATAGTCCTGGTAACAACAAGAGGAGCCTAATTAATACGAGGTGATTAGAAATTCTCATTATTTAGGAATTAAACCAGTTAACATTTGTACGAAATGCAAACCATGAAGAATGACACCTTTAGATGATGGATTTAAATAGATTTGGAGTTTTATTGATGCTTTATACATGTTTGATTCAATTAATATACTAGGTTGTTTTAGCTACATGTTCATGCTCAATGTATCAAAAAGTGTGTTTTTGGAATCAAAAGAGGAAACTTGCTAACCAGAAAATGATGGCGAGAAACTCTCTATTTTTGAATTCAACGATTAATATCTATAAGAAATACAATTCAAAATCAAGGACTCCATTGTTTGTTAAAATGAATGAATTCATCTTATAGATGATCCATTGGCATTTTTTTCATAATGATTATAGTTATTAAGAAAGAATCAAAAGTTAATTCCAAGGTTATTGCATGAAAAAAATAGTCGGGTAACAACAAGAGGAACCTAATTAACATGAGGTGATTAGAAATTCTCATTATTTATGAATTAAACCAGTTAACTTTTGTGCGAAATGCAAATCGTGATGAATGGCACCTTTGGCTGATGGATTTAAATAGATTTGGATTTTTATTGGTGTTTATGCTTGTTTGATTCAATTAATATACTAGGTTGTTTAACCACATGTATTATATTTCATGATCAATGTATCAAAAAGTGGCTTTGGAATCAAAAGAGGAGCCTTGTTAACCAAAAATGATGCGAGGAACTCTCTATTTTTGAATTCAACAATTAATATCAATAAGAAATGCAATTCAAAATCAACGACTCATTTGTTTGTTAAATTAAATGAATCCATGTAATTGATGGTCCACGTGCATATTTTTCATAATGAATATAGTTATTAGGAAAGAAACAAAAGTTAATTTCAAGGTTATTGCATTAAAAATAGTCCTGGTAACAAGAGGAGCCTAATTAATACGAGGTGATTAGAAATTGTCATTATTTAGGAATTAAACCAGGTAACATTTGTACGAAATGCAAATCTTGAAGAATAGCACCTTTAGATGTTGGATTTAAATAGGTTTGGAGTTTTATTGATGATTATACATGTGTGATTCAATTAATATGCTAGGTTGTTTACCCACATGTGTTATATTTCATGCTCAATGTATCAAAAAATGTGTTTGGAATCAAAAGAGGAAACTTGCTAACCAAAAATGATTCGAGGAACTCTCTATTTTTGAAGTCAACAATTAATATCTATAAGAAATGCAAATCAAAATCAAGGACTCCATTGCTTGTTAAATTGAATGAATTCATCTTATAGATGGTCCATGGACATTTTTTCCATAATGAATATAGTTATTAAGAAAGAATCAAAAGTTAATTTCAAGCTTATTGCATGAAAAATAGTCCGGGTAACAACAAGAAGAGCCTAATTAACATGAGGTCATTAGAAATTCTCATTATTTAGGAATTAAAACCAGTTAACTTTTGTGTGAAATGCAAACCGTGATGAATCGCACCTTTGGCTGATGGATTTAAATAGATTTGGATTTTTATTGGTGTTTATACTTGTTTGATTCAATTAATATACTAGTTTGTTTAACCACATGTGTTATATTTCATGATCAATGTATCAAAAAGTGGCTTTTGGAATCAAAAGAGGAGCTTTATTAACCAAAAATGATGCAAGGAACTCTCTATTTTTGAATTCAACAATTAATATCAATAAGAAATGCAATTCAAATTCAGTGACTCCATTGTTTGTTAAATTGAATGAATTCCTGTAATTGATGGTCCACATGCATATTTTTCATAATGAATATAGTTATTAGGAAAGAAACAAAAGTTAATTTCAAGGTTATTGCATGAAAAATAGTCCTGGTAACAACAAGAGGAGCCTAATTAATACGAGGTGATTAGAAATTCTCATTATTTAGGAATTAAACCAGTTAACATTTGTAAGAAATGCAAACCATGAAGAATGGCACCTTTAGATGATGGATTTAAATAGATTTGGAGTTTTATTGATGCTTATACATGTTTGATTCAATTAATATACTAGGATGTTTAGCCGCATGTGTTATATTTCATACTCAATGTATCAAAAAGTGTTTTTGGAATCAAAAGAGGAAACTTGCTAACCAGAAATGATGGCAGAAACTCTTTATTTTTGAATTCAACAATTAATATCTATAAGAAATGCAATTCAAAATCAAGGATTCCATTGTTTGTTAAAATGAATGAATTCATCTTATAGATGATCCATAGGCATTTTTTTCATAATGATTATAGTTATTAAGAAAGAATCAAAAGTTAATTTCAAGCTTATTGCATTAAAAATAGTCCGGGTAACAACAAGAGGAGCCTAATTAACATGAGCTGATTAGAAATTCTCATTATTTAGGAATTAAACCAGTTAACTTTTGTGCGAAATGCAAACCGTGATGAATGGCACCTTTGGCTGATGTATTTAAACAGATTTGAATTTTTATTGGTGTTTATGCTTGTATGATTCAATTAATATACTAGGTTGTTTAACCACATGTATTATATTTCATGATCAATGTATCAAAAAGTGGCTTTGGAATCAAAAGAGGAGCCTTGTTAACCAAAAATGATGCGAGGAACTCTCTAATTTTGAATTCAACAATTAATATCAATAAGAAATGCAATTCAAAATCAGCGACTCCATTGTTTGTTAAATTGAAAGAATTCATGTAATTGATGGTCCACGTGCATATTTTTCATAATGAATATAGTTATTAGGAAAGAAACAAAAGTTAATTTCAAGGTTATTGCATGAAAAATAGTCCTACTAACAACAAGAGGAGCCTAATTAATACGAGTTGATTAGAAATTCGCATTATTTAGGAATTAAACCAGTTAACATTTGTACGAAATACAAACCACGAAGAATGGCACCTTTAGATGATGGATTTAAATAGATTTGGAGTTTTATTGATGTTTATACATGTTTGATTCAATTAATATACTAGGTTCTTTTGCCACATGTTTTATATTTCATGCTCAATGTATCAAAAAGTGTGTTTGCAATCAAAAGTGGAAACTTGATAAACATAAATGATGGGAGGAACTCCCTATTTTTGAATTCTATAATTAATATCTATAAGAAATGCAATTCAAAATCAAGGACTCCATTATTTGTTGAATTGAATGAATTCGTGTAATTGATGGTCCACGGGCATTTTTTTCATAATTAATAGAGTTATTAAGAGAGAAACAAAAGTTAATTTCAAGGTTATTGCATGAAAAATAGTCCTGGTAATAACAACAGGAGCCTAATTAACATGAGGTGATTAGAAATTCTCATTATTTAGGAATTAAACCAGTTAACTTTTGTGCGAAATGCAAACCGTGATGAATGACACCTTTGGCTGATGTATTTAAACAGATTTGGATTTTTATTGGTGTTTATGCTTGTTTGATTCAATTAATATACTAGGTTGTTTAACCACATGTATTATATTTCATGATCAATGTATCAAAAAGTGGCTTTGGAATCAAAAGAGGAGCCTTGTTAACCAAAAATGATGCGAGGAACTCTCTAATTTTGAATTCAACAATTAATATCAATAAGAAATGCAATTCAAAATCAGCGACTCCATTGTTTGTTAAATTGAATGAATTCATGTAATTGATGGTCCACGTGCATATTTTTCATAATGAATATAGTTATTAGGAAAGAAACAAAAGTTAATTTCAAGGTTATTGCATGAAAAATAGTCCTACTAACAACAAGAGGAGCCTAATTAATACGAGTTGATTAGAAATTCGCATTATTTAGGAATTAAACCAGTTAACATTTGTACGAACTACAAACCATGAAGAATGGCACCTTTAGATGATGGATTTAAATAGATTTGGAGTTTTATTGATGTTTATACATGTTTGATTCTATTGATATACTAGGTTCTTTTGCCACATGTTTTATATTTCATGCTCAATGTATCAAAAAGTGTGTTTGCAATCAAAAGTGGAAACTTGATAAACATAAATGATGGGAGGAACTCCCTATTTTTGAATTCTATAATTAATATCTATAAGAAATGCAATTCAAAATCAAGGACTCCATTATTTGTTTAAATTGAATGAATTCGTGTAATTGATGGTCCACGGGGCATTTTTTTTCATAATTAATAGAGTTATTAAGAGAGAAACAAAAGTTAATTTCAAGGTTATTGCATGAAAAATAGTCCTGGTAATAACAACAGGAGCCTAATTAACATGAGGTGATTAGAAATTCTCATTATTTAGGAATTAAACCAGTTAACTTTTGTGCGAAATGACACCTTTGGCTGATGTATTTAAACAGATTTGGATTTTTATTGGTGTTTATGCTTGTTTGATTCAATTAATATACTATGTTGTTTAACCACATGTATTATATTTCATGATCAATGTATCAAAAAGTGGCTTTGGAATCAAAAGAGGAGCCTTGTTAACCAAAAATGATGCGAGGAACTCTCTATTTTTGAATTCAACAATTAATATCAATAAGAAATGCAATTCAAGATCAACGACTCCATTGTTTGTTGAATTGAATGAATTCATGTAATTGATGGTCCACGTGCATATTTTTCATAATGAATATAGTTATTAAGAGAGAAGCAAAAGTTGATTTCAAGGTTATTGCATGAAAAATAGTCCTGGTAACAACAAGAGGAGTCTAGTTAACATGAAGTGATTAGAAATTCGCATTATTTAGGAATTAAACCAGTTAACATTTGTACGAACTACAAACCATGAAGAATGGCACCTTTAGATGATGGATTTAAATAGATTTGGAGTTTTATTGATGTTTATACATGTTTGATTCTATTGATATACTAGGTTCTTTTGCCACATGTTTTATATTTCATGCTCAATGTATCAAAAAGTGTGTTTGGAATCAAAAGTGGAAACTTGATAACCATAAATGATGGGAGGAACTCTCTATTTTTGAATTCTATAATTAATATCAATAAGAAATGCAATTCAAAATCAAGGACTCCATTGTTTGTTAAATTGAATGAATTCGTGTAATTGATGGTCCACGGGCATTTTTTTAATAATGAATATAGTTATGAAGAGAGAAACAAAAGTTAATTTCAAGGTAATTGCATGAAAAATAGTCCTGGTAACAACAATAGGAACCTAATTAACATGAGGTGATTAGAAATTCTCATTATTTAGGAATTAAACCAGTTAACATTTGTATGAAATGCAAACCATGATGAATGGCACCTTTGGCTGATGGATTTAAATAGATTTGGATTTTTATTGGTGTTTATGCTTGTTTGATTCAATTAATAATATACTAGGTTGTTTAACCACATGTATTATATTTCATGATCAATGTATCAAAAAGTGGCTTTGGAAAAAAGAGAGCCTTGTTAACCAAAAATGATGCGAGGAACTCTATATTTTGAATTGCAACAATTAATATCAATAAGAAATGCAATTCAAGATCAACGACTCCATTGTTTGTTGAATTGAATGAATTCATGTAATTGATGGTCCACGTGCATATTTTTCATAATGAATATAGTTATTAAGAGAGAAGCAAAAGTTGATTTCAAGGTTATTGCATGAAAAATAGTCCTGGTAACAACAAGAGGAGTCTAGTTAACATGAAGTGATTAGAAATTCGCATTATTTAGGAATTAAACCAGTTAACATTTGTACGAACTACAAACCATGAAGAATGGCACCTTTAGATGATGGATTTAAATAGATTTGGAGTTTTATTGATGTTTATACATGTTTGATTCTATTGATATACTAGGTTCTTTTGCCACATGTTTTATATTTCATGCTCAATGTATCAAAAAGTGTGTTTGGAATCAAAAGTGGAAACTTGATAACCATAAATGATGGGAGGAACTCTCTATTTTTGAATTCTATAATTAATATCAATAAGAAATGCAATTCAAAATCAAGGACTCCATTGTTTGTTAAATTGAATGAATTCGTGTAATTGATGGTCCACGGGCATTTTTTTAATAATGAATATAGTTATGAAGAGAGAAACAAAAGTTAATTTCAAGGTAATTGCATGAAAAATAGTCCTGGTAACAACAATAGGAACCTAATTAACATGAGGTGATTAGAAATTCTCATTATTTAGGAATTAAACCAGTTAACATTTGTATGAAATGCAAACCATGATGAATGGCACCTTTGGCTGATGGATTTAAATAGATTTGGATTTTTACTGCTACTTATACCTGTTTGATTCAATTAATATACTAGGTTGTTTAGCCACATGTGTTATATTTCATGGTAAATGTGTCAAAAATGATGGGAGGAACTCTCTATTTTTGAATGCATGCAACAATTAATATCTATAAGAAATGCAATTCAAAATCAAAGACTCCAATGTTTGTTAAATTGAATGAATTCATGTTATTGATGGTCCACGTGCATATTTTTTCATAATGAATATAGTTATTAGGAGAAAGAAACAAAGTTAGTTTCAAGGTTATTGCATGAAAAATAGTCATGGTAACAACAAGAGGAGCCTAATTAACATGAGGTGATTAGAAATTCTCATTATTTTAAAATTAAACCCAGTTAACATTTGTACGAAATGCAAACCAAGAAGAATGGCACTTTTAGATGATGGATTTAAATTGATTTGGAGTTTGATTGATGTTTATACATGTTTGATTCAATTAATATACTAGGTTGTTTAGCCACATGTGATATATTTCATCCTCAATGCATCAAAAAAGTGTGTTTGGAATCAAAAGCGGAAACTTGCTAACCAAAAATGATGCGAGGACCTCTCTATTTTTGAATTCAACAATTAATATCTATAAGAAATGCAATTGAAAATCAAGGACTCCATTGTTTGTTAAACTGAATAAATTTATCTTACAGATGGTCCATGGGCATTTTTTTTTCATAATGAATATAGATATTAAGAAAGAATCAAAAGTTAATTTCAAGGTTAGTGCATGAAAAATAGTCCTGGTAACAACAAGAGGATCCTAATTAACATGAGGTGATTAGAAATTCTCATTATTTAGGAATTAAACCAGTTAACATTTGTGCTAAATGCAAACCGTGATGAGTGGCACCTTTGGCTGATGGATTTAAATAGATTTGGATTTTTATTAGTGTTTATGCTTATTTGATTCAATTAATATAATAGGTTGTTTAAAACCACCACATGTGTTATATTTCATGATCAATGTATCAAAAAGTGGCTTTGGAATCAAAAGTGGAGCCTTATTAACCTCAAGTGATGCGAGGAACTCTATACTTTTGAATTCAACAATTAATATCAATAAGAAATGCAATTCAAGATCAACGACTGCATTGTTTGTTGAATTGAATGAATTCATGTAATTGACGGTCCACGTGCATATTTTTCTTAATGAATATAGTTATTAAGAGAGAAGCAAAAGTTAATTTCAAGGTTATTGCATGAAAAATAATCCTGGTAACAACAAGAGGAGTCTCAATAACACGAGGTGATCAATGTGTAAAAAAGTGTGTTTTGGAATCAAAAGAGGAGGCTTGCTTGACAAAAATGATGGGAGGAACACTCTATTTTTGAATTATATAATTAATATCAATAAGAAATGTAATTCAAAAACAAGAACTCCATTGTTTGTTAAATTGAATGAATTCATGTAATTGATGATCCACGGGCATTTTTGTCAAAATGAATATATTTATTATGAAAGAAACAAAAGTTAATTTCAAGATTATTGCATGAAAAATAGTCCTGGTAACAACAAGAGGGGCCTAATTAACACAAGATGATTAGAAATTCTCATTATTTAGGAATTAAACCAGTTAACATTTGTACGAAATGCAAACCATGAAGAATGGCACCTTTAGATGATGGATTTAAATAGATTTGGAGTTTTATTGATGTTTATACTTGTTTGATTCAATTCATATGCTAGGTTGTTTAGCCTGTTTATGCTTCTTTGATTCAATTAATATACTAGGTTGTTTAACCACATGTGTTATATTTCATGATCAATGTGTAAAAAAGTGTGTTTTGGAATCAAAAGAGGAGGCTTGCTTGACAAAAATGATGGGAGGAACACTCTATTTTTGAATTATATAATTAATATCAATAAGAAATGTAATTCAAAAACAAGAACTCCATTGTTTGTTAAATTGAATGAATTCATGTAATTGATGATCCACAGGCATTTTTGTCAAAATGAATATATTTATTATGAAAGAAACAAAAGTTAATTTCAAGATTATTGCATGAAAAATAGTCCTGGTAACAACAAGATGGGCCTAATTAACACAAGATGATTAGAAATTCTCATTATTTAGGAATTAAACCAGTTAACATTTGTACGAAATGCAAACCATGAAGAATGGCACCTTTGGATGATGGATTTAAATAGATTTGGAGTTTTATTGATGTTTATACTTGTTTGATTCAATTCATATGCTAGGTTGTTTAGCCACATGTGTCATATTTCATGATCAATGTAACAAAAAGTGTCTTTGGAATCAAAAGAGGAGCCTTGTCAACCGAAAATGATGGGAGGAACTCTCTATTTTTAAATTCAACAATGAATATCAATAAGAAATCCAATTCAAAATCAAGGACTCAATTGTTTGTTAAATTGAATGAATTCATCTTATAGATGGTCCACAAGCATTTTTTTCATAATGCATAAAGTTATTAAGAAAGAAACAAAAGTTAATTTGAAGGTTATTGCATGAAAAATAGTCCTGGTAATAACAACAGGAGCCTAATTGACATGAGGTGATTAGAAATTCTCATTATTTAGGAATTAAACCAGTTAACATTTGTACGAAATTCAAACCATGATGAACAGCACCTTTGGCTGATGGATTTAAATAGATTTGGATTTTTATTGCTGTTTATGCTTGTTTAATTCAATTAATATATTATGTTGTTTAACCACATGTGTTATATTTCATCATCAATGTATCAAAAAGTGGCTTTGGAATCAAAAGAGGAGCCTTGTTAACAAAAAATGATGCGAGGAACTCTCTATTTTTGAATTCAACAATTAATATCACTAAGAAATTCAATTCAAGATCAACGACTCCATTATTTGTTGAATTAAATGAATTCATTTAATTGATGGTCCACGTGCATATTTTTCATAATGAATATAGTTATTAAGAGAGAAGCAAAAGTTAATTTCAAGGTTATTGCATGAAAAAAAATAGTCCTGCTAACAACAAGAGGAGTCTAGTTAACATGAGGTGATTAGAAATTCGCATTATTTAGGAATTAAACCAGTTAACATTTGTACGAAATACAAACCATGAAGAATGGCACCTTTAGATGATGGATTTAAATAGATTTGGAGTTTTATTGATGTTCATACATGTTTGATTCAATTAATATACTAGGTTGTTTAGCCACATGTGATATATTTCATCCTCAATGCATCAAAAAGTGTGTTTGGAATCAAAAGTGGAAACTTGCTAACCAAAAATGATGCAAGGAACTCTCTATTTTTGAATTCAACAATTAATATCTATAAGAAATGCAATTCAAAATCAAGGACTCCATTGTTTGTTAAACTCAATAAATTTATCTTACAGATGGTCCATGGGCATTTTTTTCATAATGAATATAGATATTAAGAAAGAATCAAAAGTTAATTTCAAGTTTAGTGCATGAAAAATAGTCTTGGTAACAACAAGAGAATCCTAATTAACATGAGGTGATTAGAAATTCTCATTATTTAGGAATTAGACCTGTTAACATTTGTGCGAAATGCAAACCGTGACGAATGGCACCTTTGGCTGATGGATTTAATTTGATTTGGATTTTTATTGGTGTTTATGCTTGTTTGATTCAATTAATATAATAGCTTGTTTAACCACAAGTGTTATATTTCATGACCAATGTGTCAAAAAGTGGCTTTGCAATCAAAAGTGGAGCCTTATTAACCTCAAGTGATGGGAGGAACTCTCTATTTTTGAATTCAACAATTAATATCAATAAGAAATGCAATTCAAGATCAATGACTGCATTGGGTGTTGAATTGAATGAATTCATGTAATTGATTGTCCATATGCATATTTTTCATAGTGAATATAGTTATTAGGAAAGAAACAAAATTTAATTTCAAGGTTATTGTACGAAAAATAGTTCTGCCAACAACAAGAGGAGCCTCATGAACATGAGGTGATTAGAAATTATCATTATTTAGGAATTAAACCAGTTAACATTTGTACGAAATGCAAACCATAAAGATTGGCACCTTTAGATGATGGATTTAAATATATTTGGAGTTTTATTGATGTTTATACATGTTTGATTCAATTAATATACTAGGTTGTTTAGCCACATGTGTTATATTTCATGCTTAATGTATCAAAAAGTGTGTTTGGAATCAAAATGGGAACCTTGTTAACCAAAAATGATGCGAGGAACTCTCTATTTTTGAATTCAACAATTAATATCTATAAGAAATGCAATGCAAAATCAAGGACTCCATTGATTGTTAAATTGAATGAATTCATATTATAGATGGTGCATGGGCATTTTTTTCATAATGAATATAGTTATTAAGAAAGAATCAAAAGTTAATTTCAAGGTTATTGCATGAAAAATAGTCATGGTAACAACAAGAGGAGCCTAATTAACATGAGGTGATTAGAAATTCTCATTATTTAAGAATTAAACCAGTTAACTTTTGTGCGAAATGCAAACCGTGACGAATGGCACCTTTGGCTGATGAATTTAAATAGATTTGGATTTTCATTGGTGTTTATGGTTGTTTGATTCAATTAATATACTAGGTTGTTTCACCACATGTGTTATATTTCATGATCAATGTATCAAAAAGTGGCTTTGGAATCAAAAGGCGAGCCTTGTTAACCAAAAATGATGCGAGGAACTCTCTATTTTTGAATTTAATAATTAATATCAATAAGAAATGCAATTCAAGATCAAGGACTCCATTGTTTGTTGAATTGAATGAATTCATGTAATTGATGGTCCACTTGTATATTTTTCTTAATGAATATAGTTATTAAAAGAGAAACAAAAGTTAATTTCAAGGTTATTGCATGAAAAATAGTCCTGGTAACTACAGTAGGAGCCTAATTAACACGAGGTGATTAGAAATTCTAATTATTTATTAATTAAACCAGTTAAGATTTGTATGAAATGCAAACCATGAAGAATGGCACCTTTAGATGATGGATTTAAATAGATTTGGAGTTTTATTGATGTTTATACATGTTTGATTCAATTAATATACTAGGTTGTTTTGCCACATGTTTTATATTTCATGCTCAATGTATCAAAAAGTGTGTTTGGAATCAAAATAGGGAACTTGTTAACCAAAAATGATGCGAGGAACTCTCTATTTTTTAAAACAACAATTAATATCTATAAGAAATGCAATTCAAAATCAAGGACTCCATTGTTTGTTAAATTGAATGAATTCATATTATAGGTGACGCATGGGCATTTTTTTCATAATGAATATAGTTATTAAGAAAGAATGAAAAGTTAATTTCAAGGTTATTGCATGAAAAACAGTCCTGGTAACAACAAGAGGAGCCTAATTAAAATGAGGTGATTAGAAATTTTCATTATTTAGGAATTAAGCCAGTGAACATTTGTGCGAAATGCAAACCGTTATGAATGGCACCTTTGGCTGATGGATTTAAATAGATATGGATTTTTATTGGTGTTTATGCTTGTTTAATTCAATTAATACACTAGGTTGTTTAACCACATGTGTTATATTTCATGATCAATGTATCAAAAAGTTGCTTTGGAATCAAAAGAGGAGCCTTGTTAACCAAAAATGATGTGAGGAACTCTCTATTTTTGAATTCAACAATTAATAACAATAAGAAATGCAATTCAAGATCAACGACTCCATTGTTTCTTGAATTGAATGAATTCATGTAATTGATTGTCCACGTGCATATTTGTCATAACCAATATAGTTGTTAAGAGAGAAGCAAAAGTTAATTTCAAGGTTATTGCATGAAAAATAGTCCTGCTAACAACAAGAGGAGTCTAATTAACATGAGGTGATTAGAAATTCGCATTATTTAGGAATTAAACCAGTTAACATTTGTACGAAATACAAACCATGAAGAATGGCACCTTTAGATGATGGATTTAAAAAGATTTAGAGTTTTATTGATGTTTATCCATGTTTGATTCAATTAATATACTAGGTTGTTTTGCCACATGTTTTATATTTCATGCTCATTGTATCAAAAAGTGTGTTTGGAATCAAAAAAGTGGAAACTTGCTAACCAAAAATGATGCGAGGAACTTTCTATTTTTGAATTCAATAATTAATATCTATAAGAAATGCAATTTAAAATCAAGGACTCCATTGTTTGTTAAATTGAATGAATTCATATTATAGATGGTGCATGGGCATTTTTTTCATAATGAATATAGTTATTAAGAAAGAATCAAAAGTTAATTTCAAGGTTATTGCATGAAAAACAGTCTTGGTAACAACAAGAGGAGCCTAATTAACGTGAGGTGATTAGAAATTCTCATTATTTAGGAATTAAACCAGTTAGCATTTGTGCGAAATGCAAACCGTGACAAATGGCACCTTTGGCTGATGGATTTAAATAGATTTGGATTTTTATTGGTGTTTATGCTTGTTTAATTCAATTAATACACTAGGTTGTTTAACCACATGTGTTATATTTCATGATCAATGTATCAAAAAGTGGCTTTGGAATCAAAAGAGGAGCCTTGTTAACCAAAAATGATGTGAGGAACTCTCTATTTTTGAATTCAACAATTAATAACAATAAGAAATGCAATTCAAGATCAACGACTCCATTGTTTCTTGAATTGAATGAATTCATGTAATTGATTGTCCACGTGCATATTTGTCATAACCAATATAGTTGTTAAGAGAGAAGCAAAAGTTAATTTCAAGGTTATTGCATGAAAAATAGTCCTGCTAACAACAAGAGGAGTCTAATTAACATGAGGTGATTAGAAATTCGCATTATTTAGGAATTAAACCAGTTAACATTTGTACGAAATACAAACCATGAAGAATGGCACCTTTAGATGATGGATTTAAAAAGATTTAGAGTTTTATTGATGTTTATCCATGTTTGATTCAATTAATATACTAGGTTGTTTTGCCACATGTTTTATATTTCATGCTCATTGTATCAAAAAGTGTGTTTGGAATCAAAAGTGGAAACTTGTTAACCAAAAATGATGCGAGGAACTTTCTATTTTTGAATTCAATAATTAATATCTATAAGAAATGCAATTTAAAATCAAGGACTCCATTGTTTGTTAAATTGAATGAATTCATATTATAGATGGTGCATGGGCATTTTTTTCATAATGAATATAGTTATTAAGAAAGAATCAAAAGTTAATTTCAAGGTTATTGCATGAAAAACAGTCTTGGTAACAACAAGAGGAGCCTAATTAACGTGAGGTGATTAGAAATTCTCATTATTTAGGAATTAAACCAGTTAGCATTTGTGTGAAATGCAAACCGTGACAAATGGCACCTTTGGCTGATGGATTTAAATAGATTTGGATTTTTATTGGTGTTTATGCTTGTTTAATTCAATTAATACACTAGGTTGTTTAACCACATGTGTTATATTTCATGATCAATGTATCAAAAAGTGGCTTTGGAATCAAAAGAGGAGCCTTGTTAACCAAAAATGATGTGAGGAACTCTCTATTTTTGAATTCAACAATTAATAACAATAAGAAATGCAATTCAAGATCAACGACTCCATTGTTTCTTGAATTGAATGAATTCATGTAATTGATTGTCCACGTGCATATTTGTCATAACCAATATAGTTGTTAAGAGAGAAGCAAAAGTTAATTTCAAGGTTATTGCATGAAAAATAGTCCTGCTAACAACAAGAGGAGTCTAATTAACATGAGGTGATTAGAAATTCGCATTATTTAGGAATTAAACAAGTTAACATTTGTACGAAATACAAACCATGAAGAATGGCACCTTTAGATGATGGATTTAAAAAGATTTAGAGTTTTATTGATGTTTATCCATGTTTGATTCAATTAATATACTAGGTTGTTTTGCCACATGTTTTATATTTCATGCTCATTGTATCAAAAAGTGTGTTTGGAATCAAAAGTGGAAACTTGTTAACCAAAAATGATGCGAGGAACTTTCTATTTTTGAATTCAATAATTAATATCTATAAGAAATGCAATTTAAAATCAAGGACTCCATTGTTTGTTAAATTGAATGAATTCATATTATAGATGGTGCATGGGCATTTTTTTCATAATGAATATAGTTATTAAGAAAGAATCAAAAGTTAATTTCAAGGTTATTGCATGAAAAACAGTCTTGGTAACAACAAGAGGAGCCTAATTAACGTGAGGTGATTAGAAATTCTCATTATTTAGGAATTAAACCAGTTAGCATTTGTGCGAAATGCAAACCGTGACAAATGGCACCTTTGGCTGATGGATTTAAATAGATTTGGATTTTTATTGGTGTTTATGCTTGTTTAATTCAATTAATACACTAGGTTGTTTAACCACATGTGTTATATTTCATGATCAATGTATCAAAAAGTGGCTTTGGAATCAAAAGAGGAGCCTTGTTAACCAAAAATGATGTGAGGAACTCTCTATTTTTGAATTCAACAATTAATAACAATAAGAAATGCAATTCAAGATCAACGACTCCATTGTTTCTTGAATTGAATGAATTCATGTAATTGATTGTCCACGTGCATATTTGTCATAACCAAATATAGTTGTTAAGAGAGAAGCAAAAGTTAATTTCAATGTTATTGCACGAAAAATAGTCCTCCTAACAACAAGAGGAGTCTAATTAACATGAGGTAATTAGAAATTCGCATTATTTAGGAATTAAACCAGTTAACATATGTACGAAATACAAACCAAGAAGAATGGCACCTTTATATGATGGATTTAAATAGATTTGGAGTTTTATTGATGTTTATAAATGTTTGATTCAATTAATATACTAGGTTGTTTAGCCACATGTGTTATATTTCATCCTCAATGTATCAAAAAGTGTGTGTGGAATCAAATGAGGAAACTTGCTAACCAAAAATGATGCGAGGAACTCTCTATTTTTGAATACAACAATTAATATCTATAAGAAATGCAATTCAAAATCAAGGACTCCATTGTTTGTTAAATTGAATGAATTCATCTTATAGATGGTCCATGGGCATTTTTTTCATAATGAATATAGTTATTAAGAAAGAATCAAAAGTGAATTTTAAGGTTATTGCATGAAAAATATTCCTGGTAACAATAGGAGGAGCCTAATTAATATGAGGTGATTAGAAATTCTCATTATTTAGGAATTAAACCAGTTAACATTTGTGCGAAATGCAAACCGTGACAAATGGCACCTTTGGCTGATGGATTTAAATAGATATGGATTTTTATTGGTGTTTATGCTTGTTTAATTCAATTAATACACTAGGTTGTTTAACCACATGTCTTATATTTCATGATCAATGTATCAAAAAGTGGCTTTGGAATCAAAAGAGGAGCCTTGTTAACCAAAAATGATGTGAGGAACTCTCTATTTTTGAATTCAACAATTAATAACAATAAGAAATGCAATTCAAGATCAACGACTCCATTGTTTCTTGAATTGAATGAATTCATGTAATTGATTGTCCACGTGCATATTTGTCATAACGAATATAGTTGTTAAGAGAGAAGCAAAAGTTAATTTCAAGGTTATTGCATGAAAAATAGTCCTGCTAACAACAAGAGGAGTCTAATTAACATGAGGTGATTAGAAATTCACATTATTTAGGAATTAAACCAGTTAACATTTGTACGAAATACAAACCATGAAGAATGGCACCTTTAGATGATGGATTTAAATAGATTTGGAGTTTTATTGATGTTTATCCATGTTTGATTCAATTAATATACTAGGTTGTTTTGCCACATGTTTTATATTTCATGCTCATTGTATCAAAAAGTGTGTTTGGAATCAAAAGTAGAAACTTGTTAACCAAAAATGATGCGAGGAACTTTCTATTTTTGAATTCAACAATTAATATCTATAAGAAATGCAATTCAAAATCAAGAACTCCATTGTTTGTTAAATTGAATGAATTCATAATATAGATGGTGCCTGGGCATTTTTTTCATAATGAATATAGTTATTAAGAAAGAATCAAAAGTTAATTTCAAGGTTATTGCATGAAAAACAGGCCTGGTAACAACAAGAGGAGCCTAATTAACATGAGGTGATTAGAAATTCTCATTATTTAGGAATTAAACCAGTTAACATTTGTGCAAAATACAAACCGTGATGAATGACACCTTTGGCTGATGGATTTAAATAGATTTGGAGTTTTATTGATGTTTATAAATGTTTGATTCAATTAATATACTAGGTTGTTTAGCCACATGTGTTATATTTCATCCTCAATGTATCAAAAAGTGTGTTTGGAATCAAATGAGGAAACTTGCTAACCAAAAATGATGCGAGGAACTCTCTATTTTTGAATTCAACAATTAATATCTATAAGAAATGCAATTCAAAATCAAGGACTCCATTGTTTGTTAAATTGAATGAATTCATCTTATAGATGGTCCATGGGCATTTTTTTCATAATAAATATAGTTATTAAGAAAGAAACAAAAATTAATTTCAAGGTTAGTGCATGGGAAATAGTCCTAGTAACATCAAGAGGATCCTAATTAACATGAGGTGATTAGAAATTGGCATTATTTAGGAAATAAACCAGTTAACATTTGTGCAAAATACAAACCGTGACGAATGGCACCTTTGGCTGATGGATTTAAATAGATTTGGATTTTTATTGGTGTTTATGCTTCTTTGATTCAATTAATATACTAGGTTGTTTAACCACATGTGTTATATTTCATGATCAATGTATCAAAAAGTGGCTTTGGAATCAAAAGAGGAACCTTGTTAACCAAAAATGATGCGAGGAACTCTCTATTTTTTAATTCAACAATTAATATCAATAAGAAATGCAATTCAAGATCAACGACTCCATTGTTTGTTGAATTGAATGAATTCATGTAATTGATGGACCACGTGCATATTTTTTATAATGAATATAGTTATTAAGAGAGAAGAAAAAGTTAATTTCAAGGTTATTGCATGAAAAAAGTCCTGGTAACAACAAGAGGACTCTAATTAACACGAGGTGATTACAAATTCGCACTATTTAGGAATTAAACCAGTTAAGATTTGTACGAAATGCAAACCATGAAGAATGGCACCTTTAGATGATGGATTTAAATAGATTTGGAATTTTATTGATGTTTATACATGTTTGATTCAATTAATATACTAGGTTGTTTTGCCACATGTTTTATATTTCGTGCTCAATGTATCAAAAAGTGTGTTTGGAATCAAAACAGGAAACTTGTTAACCAAAAATGATGCGTGGAACTCTCTATTTTTGAACTCAAGAATTAATATCTATAAGACATGCAATTCAAAATCAAAGACTCCATTGTTTGTTAAATTGAATGAATTCATATTATAGATGGCGCATGGGCATTTTTTTCATAATGAATATAGTTATTAAGAAAGAATCAAAAGTTAATTTCAAGGTTATTGCATGAAAAACAGTCCTGGTAACAACAAGAGGAGCCTAATTAACATGAACTGATTAGAAATTCCCATTATTTAGGAATTAAACCAATTAACATTTGTGCGAAATGCAAACCGTGATGAATGGCACCTTTGCCTGATGGATTTAAATAGATTTGGATTTTTATTGGTGTTTATGCTTGTTTGATTCAATTAATATACTAGGTTGTTTAACCACATGTGTTATATTTCATGATCAATGTATCAAAAAGTGGCTTTGGAATCAAAAGAGGAACCTTGTTAACCAAAAATGATGCGAGGAACTCTCTATTTTTTAATTCAACAATTAATATCAATAAGAAATGCAATTCAAGATCAACGACTCCATTGTTTGTTGAATTGAATGAATTCATGTAATTGATGGTCCACGTGCATATTTTTCATAATGAATATAGTTATTAAGAGAGAAGAAAAAGTTAATTTCAAGGTTATTGCATGAAAAAAGTCCTGGTAACAACAAGAGGACTCTAATTAACACGAGGTGATTAGAAATTCGCACTATTTAGGAATTAAACCAGTTAAGATTTGTACGAAATGCAAACCATGAAGAATGGCACCTTTAGATGATGGATTTAAATAGATTTGGAATTTTATTGATGTTTATACATGTTTGATTCAATTAATATACTAGGTTGTTTTGCCACATGTTTTATATTTCATCCTCAATGTATCAAAAAGTGTGTTTGGAATCAAAAAAGGAAACTTGCTAACCAAAAATGATGTGAGGAACTCTCTATTTTTGAATTCAACAATTAATATCTATAAGAAATGCAATTCAAAATCAAGGACTCCATTGTTTGTTAAATTGAATGAATTCATCTTATAGATGGTCCATGGGCATTTTTTTCATAATAAATATAGTTATTAAGAAAGAAACAAAAATTAATTTCAAGGTTAGTGCATGGGAAATAGTCCTAGTAACATCAAGAGGATCCTAATTAACATGAGGTGATTAGAAATTGGCATTATTTAGGAAATAAACCAGTTAACATTTGTGCAAAATACAAACCGTGACGAATGGCACCTTTGGCTGATGGATTTAAATAGATTTGGATTTTTATTGGTGTTTATGCTTCTTTGATTCAATTAATATACTAAGTTGTTTAACCACATGTGTTATATTTCATGATCAATGTATCAAAAAGTGGCTTTGGAATCAAAAGAGGAAACTTCATAACCAGAAATGATGGGAGGAACTCTCTATTTTTTAATTCTATAATTAATATCAATAAGAAATGCAATTAAAAATCTAGGACTCCATTGTTTGTTAAATTGAATGAATTCATGTAATTGATGGTCCACGGGCATTTTTTTCATAATGAATATAGTTATTAAGAGAGAAACAAAAGTTAATTACAAGGTTATTGCATGAAAAATAGTCCTGGTAACAACAGTAGGAGCCTAATTAACATGAAGTGATTAGAAATTCTCATTATTTAGGAATGAAACCAGTAAACATTTGTACGGAATGCAAACCAAGAAGAATGGCACCTTTATATGATGGATTTAAATAGATTTGGAGTTTTATTGATGTTTATAAATGCTTGATTCAATTAATATACTAGGTTGTTTAGCCACATGTGTTATATTTCATCCTCAATGTATCAAAAAGTGTGTTTGGAATCAAAAGAGGAAACTTGCTAACCAAAAATGATGCGAGGAACTCTATATTTTTGAATTCAACAATTAATATCTATAAGAAATGCAATTCAAAATCAAGGACTCCATTGTTTGTTAAATTGAATGAATTCATATTATAGATGGTGCATGGGCATTTTTTTCATAATGAATATAGTTATTAAGACAGAATCAAAAGCTAATTTCAAGGTTATTGCATAAAAAACAGTCCTGGTACCAACAAGAGGAGCCTAATTAAAATGAGGCGATTAGAAATTCTCATTATTTAGGAATTAAACCAGTTAACATTTGTACAAAATACAAACCATGAAGAATGGCACCTTTAGATGATTGATTTAAATAGATTTGGAGTTTTATTGATGCTTATCCATATTTGATTCAATTAATATACTAGGTTGTTTTGCCACATGTTTTATATTTCATCCTCAATGTATCAAAAAGTGTGTTTGGAATCAAAAAAGGAAACTTGCTAACCAAAAATGATGTGAGGAACTCTCTATTTTTGAATTCAACAATTAATATCTATAAGAAATGCAATTCAAAATCAAGGACTCCATTCTTTGTTAAACTGAATGAATTTATCTTACAGATGGTCGATGGGCATTTTTTTCATAATAAATATAGTTATTGAGAAAGAATCAAAAGTTAATTTCAGGGTGAGTGCATGAAAAATAGTCCTGGTAACAACAGGAGGATCCTAATTAACATGAGGTGATCAGAAATTCTCATTATTTAGGAATTAAACCAGTTAACATTTGTGCGAAATGCAAACCATGACGAATGGCACCTTTGGCTGATGGATTTAAATAGATTTGGATTTTTATTGGTGTTTATGCTTGTTTGATTCAATTAATATACTAGATTGTTTAACCACATGTGTTATATTTCATGATCAATGTATCAAAAATTGGCTTCGGAATCAAGAAAGGAGCCTTGTTAACCAAAAATGATGCGAGGAACTCTCTATTTTTGAATTCAACAATTAATATCAATAAGAAATGCAATTCAACATCAACGACTCCATTGTTTGTTGAATTGAATGAATTCATGTAATCGATGGTCCACATGCATATTTTTCTTAATTAATATAGTTATTAAGAGAGAAGCAAAATTTAATTTCAAGGTTATTGCATGCAAAATAGTCTTGGTAACAACAAGAGGAGTCTGATTAACACGAGGTGATTAGAAATTCGCATTATTTAGGAATTAAACTAGTTAACATTTGTACGAAATGCAAACCATGAAGAATGGCACCTTTAGATGATGGATTTAAATAGCTTCGGAGTTTTATTGATGTTTATACATGTTTGATTCAATTAATATACTAGGTTGTTTTGCCACATGTTTTATATTTCATCCTCAATGTATCAAAAAGTGTGTTTGGAATCAAAATCAAGGACCCCATTGTTTGTTAAATTGAATGAATTCATATTATAGATGGTCCATGGGCATTTTTTTTCATAATGAATATAGTTATTAAGAAAGAATCAAATGTGAATTTCAAGGTTATTGCATGAAAAATATTCCTGGTAACAACAAGAGGAGCCTAATTAACATGAGGTGATTAGAAATTCTCTTTATTTAGGAATTAAACCTGTTAACATTTGTGCGAAATGCAAACCGTGAGGAATAGCACCTTTGGTTGATGGATTTAAATAGATTTGCATTTTTATTGGTGTTTATGCTTTTTTAATTTAATAAATATACTAGGTTGTTTAACCACATTTCTTATATTTCATGATCAATGTATCAAAAAGTGGCTTTGGAATCAAAAGAGGAGCCTTGTTAACCAAAAATGATGCGAGGAACTCTCTATTTTTGAATTCAACAATTAATATCAATAAGAAATGCAATTCAAGATCAATGACTCCATTGTTTGTTGAATTGAATGAATTGATGTAATTGATGGTCCACGTGCATATTTGTGATAATGAATATAGTTATTAAGACAGAAGCAAAAGTTAATTTCAAGGTTATTGCATGAAAAATAGTGTTGGTAACAACAAGAGGAGTCTAATTAACATAAGGTGATTAGAAATTCGCATTATTTAGGAAATAAACCAGTTAACATTTGTACGAAATACAAACCATGAAGAATGGCACCTTTAGATGATGGATTTAAATGGATTTGGAGTTTTATTGATGTTTATCCGTGTTTGATCCAATTAATATACTAGGTTGTTTTGCCACATGTTTTATATTTCATGCTCAATGTATAAAAAAGTTTGTTTGGAATCAAAAGTGGAAACTTGTTAACCAAAAATGATGCAAGGAACTCTCTATTTTTGAACTCAACAATTAATATCTTTAAGAAATGCAATTCAAAATCAAGAACTCCATTGTTTGTTAAATTGAATAAATACATATTATAGATGGCGCATGGCCATTTTTTTTTTCATATCGAATATAGTTATTAAGATAGAATCAAAAGTTAATTTCAAGGTTATTGCATGAAAAACAGTCCTGGTACCAACAAGAGGAGCCTAATTAACATGAGGTGATTAGAAATTCGCATTATTTACGAATTAAACCAGTTAACATTTGTGCGAAATGCAAACCGTGACGAATAGCACCTTTGGCTGATGGATTTAAATTGATTTGGATTTTTATTGGTGTTTATGCTCGTTTAATTCAATTAATATACTAGGTTGTTTAACCACATGTGTTATATTTCATGATCAATGTATCAAAAAGTGGCTTTAGAATCAAAAAAGGAGCCTTGTTAACAAAAAATGATGCGAGGAACTCTCTATTTTTGAATTCAACAATTAATATCAATAAGAAATGCAATTCAAGATCAATGACTCCATTGTTTGTTGAATTGAATGAATTCATGTAATCGATGGTCCACGTGCATATTTTTCTTAATGAATATAGTTATTAAGAGAGAAGCAAAAGTTAATTTCAAGGTTATTGCATCAAAAATAGTCTTGGTAACAACAAGAGGAGTCTGATTAACACGAGGTGATTAGAAATTCGCATTATTTAGGAATTAAACCAGTAAACATTTGTACGGAATGCAAACCAAGAAGAATGGCACCTTTATATGATGGATTTAACTAGATTTGGAGTTTTATTGATGTTTATAAATGTTTGATTCAATTAATATACTAGGTTGTTTAGCCACATGTGTTATATTTCATCCTCAATGTATCAAAAAGTGTGTTTGGAATCAAAAGAGGAAACTTGCTAACCAAAAATGATGCAAGGAACTCTTTATTTTTGAATTCAACAATTAATATCTATAAGAAATGCAATTCAAAATCAAGGACTCCATTGTTTGTTAAATTGAATGAATTCATCTTATGGATGGTCCATGGGCATTTTTTTCATAATGAATATAGTTATTAAGAAAGAATCAAAAGTGAATTTCAAGGTTATTGAATGAAAAATATTCCTGATAACAACAGGAGGAGCCTAATTAACATGAGGTGATTAGAAATTCGCATTATTTAGGAATTAAACCAGTTAACATTTGTGCGAAATGCAAACCGTGATGAATGGCACCTTTAGATGATGGATTTAAATAGATTTGGAGTTTTATTGGTGTTTATGCTTGTTTGATTCAATTAATATACTAGGTTGTTTAACCATATGTGTTATATTTCATGATCAATGTGTCAAAAAGTGGCTTTGGAATCAAAAGACGAACCTTGTTAACCAAAAATGATGCGAGGAACTCTCTATTTTTCAATTCAACAATTAATATCAATAAGAAATTCAATTCAAGATCAACGACTCCATTGTTTGTTGAATTGAATGAATTCATGTAATTGATGGACCACGTGCATATTTTTTTAATGAATATAGTTATTAAGAGAGAAACAAAAGTTAATTTCAAGGTTATTGCATGAAAAATAGCCCTGGTAACAACAGTAGGAGCCTAATTAACATGACATGATTAGAAATTCTCATTATTTAGGAATTAAACCAGTAAACATTTGTACGAAATGCAAACCAAGAAGAATGGCACCTTTAGATGATGGATTTAAATTGATTTGGAGTTTTATTGATGTTTATACATGTTTGATTCAATTAATATTCTAGGTTGTTTAGCCACATGTGTTATATTTCATCCTCAATGTATCAAAAAGTGTGTTTGGAATCAAAAGTGGAAACTTGCTAACAAAAAATGATGTGAGGAACTCTCTATTTTTGAATTCAACAATTAATATCTATAAGAAATGCAATTCAAAATCAAGGACTCCAATCTTTGTTAAACTGAATGAATTTATCTTACAGATGGTCCATGGGCATTTTTTTCATAATAAATATATTTATTAAGAAAGAATCAAAAGTTAATTTCAAGGTTAGTGCATGAAAAATAGTCCTGGTAATAACAGGAGGATCCTAATTAACATGAGGTGATTAGAAATTCTCTTTATTTAGGAATTAAACCTGTTAACATTTGTGCGAAATGCAAACCGTGACGAATGGCACCTTTGGCCGATGGATTTAAATAGATTTGGATTTTTATTGGTGTTTATGCTTATTGGATTCAATTAATATACTAGGTTGTTTAACCACATGTGTTATATTTCATGATCAATGTATCAAAAAGTGGCTTTGGAATCAAAAGATGAGCCTTGTTAACAAAAAATGATGCGAGGAACTCTCTATTTTTGAATTCAACAATTAATATCAATAAGAAATGCAATTCAACATCAACGACTCCATTGTTTGTTGAATTGAATGAATTCATGTAATCGATGCTCCACGTGCATATTTTTCTTAATTAATATAGTTATTAAGAGAGAAGCAAAATTTAATTTCAAGGTTATTGCATGAAAAATAGTCTTGGTAACAACAAGAGGAGTCTGATTAACACGAGGTGATTAGAAATTCGCATTATTTAGGAATTAAACCAGTTAACATTTGTACGAAACGCAAACCATGAAGAATGGCACATTTAGATGATGGATTTAAATAGCTTTGGAGTTTTATTGATGTTTATACATGTTTGATTCAATTAATATACTAGGTTGTTTTGCCACATGTTTTATATTTCATGCTCAATGTATCAAAAAGTGTGTTTGGAATCAAAAGTGGAAACTTGTTAACCAAAAATGATGGGAGGAACTCTCTATTTTTGAATTCAACAATTAATATCTATAAGAAATGCAATTCAAAATCAAGGACTCCATTGTTTGTTAAATTGAATGAATTCATCTTATAGATGGACCATGGGCATTTTTTTCATAATGAATATAGTTATTAAGAAAGAATCAAAAGTGAATTTCAAGGTTGTTGCATGAAAAATATTCCTGGTAACAACAAGAGAAGCCTAATTAACATGAGGTGATTAGAAATTCTCATTATTTAGGAATTAAACCAGTTAACATTTGTGCGAAATGCAAACCGTGACGAATAGCACCTTTGGCTGATGGATTTAAATAGATTTGGATTTTTATTGGTGTTTATGCTTGTTTGATTCAATTAATATACTAGGTTGTTTAACCACATGTGTTATATTTCATGATCAATGTATCAAAAAGTGGCTTTGGAATCAAAAGAGGAAACTTGATAACCAGAAATGATGGGAGGAACTCTCTATTTTTTAATTCTATAATTAATATCAATAAGAAATGCAATTTAAAATCTAGGACTCCATTGTTTGTTAAATTGAATGAATTCATGTAATTGATGGTCCACGAGCATTTTTTTCATAATGAATATAGTTATTAAGAGAGAAACAAAAGTTAATTTCAAGGTTATTGCATGAAAAATAGTCCTAGTAACAACAGTAGGAGCCTAATTAACATGAGGTGATTAGAAATTCTCATTATTTATTAATTAAACCAGTAAACATTTGTACGAAATGCAAACCAAGAAGAATGGCACCTTTATATGATGGATTTAAATAGATTTGGAGTTTTATTGATGTTTATAAATGCTTGATTCAATTAATATACTAGGTTGTTTAGCCACATGTGTTATATTTCATCCTCAATGTATCAAAAAGTGTGTTTGGAATCAAAAGAGGAAACTTGCTAACCAAAAATGATGCGAGGAACTCTTTATTTTTGAATTCAATAATTAATATCTATCAGAAATGCAATTCAAAATCAAGGACTCCATTGTTTGTTAAATTGAATGAATTCATCTTATAGATGGTCAATGGGCATTTTTTTCGTAATGAATATAGTTATTAAGAAAGAATCAAAAGTGAATTTCAAGGTTATTGCATGAAAAATATTCCTGATAACAACAAGAGGAGCCTAATTAACATGAGGTGATTAGAAATTCTCATTATTTAGGAATTAAACCAGTTAACATTTGTACGAAATGCAAACCGTGATGAATGGCACCTTTAGATGATGGATTTCAATAGATTTGGAGTTTTATTGATGTTTATACATGTTTGATTCAATTAATATACTAGGTTGTTTTGTCACATGTTTTATATTTCGTGCTCAATGTATCAAAAAGTGTGATTGGAATCAAAAGTGGAAACTTGTTAACCAAAAATGATGCGAGGAACTCTCTATTTTTAAATTCAACAATTAACATCTATAAGAAATGCAATTCAAAATCAAGGACTCCATTGTTTGTTAAATTGAATGAATTCATATTATAGATGGTGCATGGGTATTTTTTTCATAATGAATATAGTTATTAAGAAAGAATCAAAAGTTAATTTCAAGGTTATTGCATGAAAAATAGTCCTGGTAATAACAAGAGGAGTCTAATTAACATGAGGTGATTAGAAATTCGCATTATTTAGGAATTAAACCAGTTAACATTTGTACGAAATACAAACCATGAAGAAAGGCACCTTTAGATGATGGATTTAAATAGATTTGGAGTTTTATTGATGTTTATCCATGTTTGATTCAATTAATATACTAGGTTGTTTTGCCACATGTTTTATATTTCATGCTCAATGTATCAAAAAGTGTGTTTGGAATCAAAATTGGAAACTTGTTAACCAAAAATGATGCGAGGAACTCTCTATTTTTGAATTCAACAATTAACATCTATAAGAAATGCAATTCAAAATCAAGGACTCCATTGTTTGTTAAATTGAATGAATTCATATTATAGATGGTGCATGGGCATTTTTTTCATAATGAATATAGTTATTAAGAAAGAATCAAAAGTTAATTTCAAGGTTATTGCATGAAAAACAGTCCTAGTAACAATAAGAGGAGTCTAATTAACATGAGGTGATTAGAAATTCTCATTATTTAGGAACTAAACTAGTTAACATTTGTACAAAATGCAAACCATAAAGAATGACACCTTTAGATGATGGATTTAAATAGATTTGGAGTTTTATTGATGTTTATACATGTTTGATTCAATTAATATACTAGGTTGTTTTGCCACATGTTTTATATTTCGTGCTCAATGTATCAAAAAGTGTGTTTGGAATCAAAACAGGAAAATTGTTAACCAAAAATGATGCGAGGAACTCTCTATTTTTGAACTCAACAATTAATATCTATAAGAAAAGCAATTCAAAATCAAGGACTCCATTGTTTGTTAAATTGAATGAATTCATATTATAGATGGCGCATGGGCATTTTTTTCATAATGAATATAGTTATTAAGACAGAATCAAAAGTTAATTTCAAGGTTATTGCATGAAAAATAGTCCTAGTACCAACAAGAGGAGCCTAATTAACATGAGGTGATTAGAAATTCTCATTATTTAGGAATTAAACCAGTTAACATTTGTGCGAAATGCAAACTGTGACGAATGGCGCCTTTGGCTAATGGATTTAAATAGATTAGGATTTTTATTGGTGTTTATGCTTGTTTAATTCAATTAATAT
Organism: Ceriops zippeliana; assembly: GCA_037897445.1. Classification (NCBI taxonomy): domain Eukaryota; kingdom Viridiplantae; phylum Streptophyta; class Magnoliopsida; order Malpighiales; family Rhizophoraceae; genus Ceriops; species Ceriops zippeliana. The sequence continues at coordinate 33,180 of JBAPLH010000567.1, forward strand.
GCTAGGTTGTTTACCCACATTTGTTATATTTCATGATCAATGTATCAAAAAGTGGCTTTGGAATCAAAAGACGAACCTTGTTAACCAAAAATGATACGAGGAACTCTCTATTTTTGAATTCAACAATTAATATCAATAAGAAATGCAATTCAAGATCAACGACTCCATTGTTTGTTGAATTGAATGAATTCATGTAATTGATGGTCCACGTGCATATTTGTCATAATGAATATAGTTATTAAGAGAGAAGCAAAAGTTAATTTCAAGGTTATTGCATGAAAAATAGTCCTGGTAACAACAAGAGGAGTCTGATTAACAAGAGGTGATTAGAAATTCTCATTATTTAGGAATTAAACCAGTTAACATTTGTGCGAAATGCAAACCGTGACGAATGACACCTTTGGCTGATGGATTTAAATAGATTTGGATTTTTATTGGTGTTTATGCTTGTTTGATTCAATTAATATACTAGGTTGTTTTGCCACATGTTTTATATTTCATGCTCAATGTATCAAAAAGTGTGTTTGGAATCAAAAGTGGAAACTTGTTAACCAAAAATGATGCGAGGAACTCTCTATTTTTGAACTCAACAATTAATATCTTTAAGAAATGCAATTCAAAATCAAGGACTTCATTTTTTGTTAAATTGAATAAATTCATATTATAGATGGCGCGTGGGCATTTTTTTCATAATGAATATAGTTATTAAGACAGAATCAAAAGTTAATTTCAAGTTTATTGCATGAAAAACAATCCTGGTACCAACAAGAGGAGCCTAATTAACATGAGGTGATTAGAAATTCTCATTATTTAGGAATTAAACTAGTTAACATTTGTGCGAAATGCAAACCGTGATGAATGGCACCTTTGGCTGATGGATTTAAATAGATTTGGATTTTTATTGGTGTTTATGCTTGTTTGATTCAATTAATATACTAGGTTGTTTAACCACATGTGTTATATTTCATGATGAATGTATCAAAAAGTGGCTTTGGAATCAAAAGAGGAAACTTGATAACCAGAAATGATGGGAGGAACTCTCTATTTTTGAACTCAAGAATTAATATCTTTAAGAAATGCAATTCAAAATCTAGGACTCCAATGTTTCTTAAATTGAATGAATTCATGTAATTGATGGTCCACGGGCATTTTTTTCATAATGAATATAGTTATTAAGAGATAAACAAAAGTTAATTTCAAGGTTATTGCATGAAAAATAGTCCTGGTAACAACAGTAGGAGCCTAATTAACATGAGGTGATTAGAAATTGTCATTATTTAGGAATGAAACCAGTAAACATTTGTACGAAATGCAAACCAAAAAGAATGACACCTTTATATGATGGATTTAAATAGCTTTGGAGTTTTATTGATGTTTATACATGTTTGATTCAATTAATATACTAGGTTGTTTTGCCACATGTTTTATATTTCATGCTCAATGTATGAAAAAGTGTGTTTGGAATCAAAAGTGGAAACTTGTTAACCAAAAATGATGCGAGGAAATCTCTATTTTTGAATTCAACAATTAATATCTATAAGAAATGCAATTCAAAATCAAGGACTCCATTGTTTGTTAAATTGAATGAATTCATCTTATATATGGTCCGTGGGCATTTTTTTCATAATGAATATAGTTGTTAAGAAAGAATCAATAGTGAATTTCAAGGTTGTTGCATGAAAAATATTCCTGGTACAACAAGAGGAGCCTAATTAACATGAGGTGATTAGAAATTCTCATTATTTAGGAATTAAACCAGTTAACATTTGTGCGAAATGCAAACCGTGATGAATAGCACCTTTGGCTGATGGATTTAAATAGATTTGTATTTTTATTGGTGTTTAAATTTGTTTAATTCAATAAATATACTAGGTTGTTTAACCACATGTGTTATATTTCATGATCAATGTATCAAAAAGTGGCTTTGGAATCAAAAGAGGAAACTTGGTAACCAAAAATGATGGGAGGAACTCTCTATTTTTTAATTCTATAATTAATATAAATAAGAAATGCAATTCAAATTCTAGGACTCCATTGTTTGTAAAATTGAATGAATTCATGTAATTGATGGTCCACGGGCATTTTTTTCATAATGAATATAGTTATTAAGAGAGAAACAAAAGTTAATTTCAAGGTTATTGCATGAAAAATAGTCCTAGTAACAACAGTAGGAGCCTAATTAACATGAGGTGATTAGAAATTCTCATTATTTAGGAATTAAACCTGTAAACATTTGTACGAAATGCAAACCAAGAAGAATGGCACCTTTATATGATGTATTTAAATAGATTTGGAGTTATATTGATGTTTATAAATGCTTGATTCAATTAATATACTAGGTTGTTTAGCCATATGTGTTATATTTCATCCTCAATGTATCAAAAAGTGTGTTTGGAATAAAAAGAGGAAACTTGCTAACCAAAAATGATGCGAGGAACTCTTTATTTTTGAATTCAACAATTAATACCTATAAGAAATGCAATTCAAAATCAAGGACTCCATTGTTTGTTAAATTGAATGAATTCATGTTATAGATGGTCAATGGGCATTTTTTTCATAATGAATATAGTTATTAAGAAAGAATCAAAAGTGAATTTCAAGGTTATTGCATGAAAAATAATCCGGATAACAACAAGAGGAGCCTAATTAACATGAGGTGTTTAGAAATTCTCATTATTTAGGAATTAAACAAGTTAACATTTGTGCGAAATGCAAACCGTGACGAATGGCACCTTTAGATGATGGATTTAAATAGATTTGGAGTTTTATTGATGTTTATACATGTTTGATTCAATTTATATACTGGGTTGTTTTGCCACATGTTTTATATTTCGTGCTCAATGTATCAAAAAGTGTATTTGGAATCAAAAGAGGAAACTTGCTAACCAAAAATGATGCGAGGAACTCTCTATTTTTGAATTCAACAATTAATATCTATAAGAAATGCAATTCAAAATCAAGGACTCCATTGTTTGTTAAATTGAATGAATTCATCTTATAGATGGTCTATGGGCATTATTTTCATAATGAATATAGTTATTAAGAAAGAATCAAAAGTGAATTTCAAGGTTATTGCATGAAAAATATTCCTGGTAACAACAAGAGGAGACTAATTAACATGAGGTGATTAGAAATTCTCATTATTTAGGAATTAAACCAGTTAACATTTGTGCGAAATGCAAACCGTGACGAATGGCGCCTTTGGCTGATGGATTTAAATAGATTTCAATTTTTATTGGTGTTTATGCTTGTTTAATTTAATTAATATACTAGGTTGTTTAATCACATGTGTTATATTTCATGATCAATGTATCAAAAAGTGGCTTTGGAATCAAAAGCGGAGCCTTGTTAACCAAAAATGATGCGAGGAAATCTCTATTTTTGAATTCAATAATTAATATCAATAAGAAATACAATTCAAGATCAACTAGTCCATTGTTTGCTAAATTGAATGAATTCATGTAATTGATGGTCCACATGCATATTTGTCATAATGAATATAGTTATTAAGAGAGAAGCAAAAGTTAATTTCAAGGTTATTGCATGAAAAATAGTCTTGGTAATAACAACAAGAGGAGTCTAATTAACATGAGGTGATTAGAAATTCGCATTATTTAGGAATTAAACCAGTTAACATTTGTACGAAATACAAACCATGAAGAATGGCACCTTTAGATGATGGATTTAAATAGATTTGGAGTTTTATTGATGTTTATCCATGTTTGATTCAATTAATATGCTAGGTTGTTTTGCCACATGTTTTATATTTCATGCTTAATGTATCAAAAAGTGTGTTTGGAATCAAAAGTGGAAACTTGTTAACCAAAAATGATGCGAGGAACTCTCTATTTTTGAATTCAACAATTAACATCTATAAGAAATGCAATTCAAAATCAAGGACTCCATTGTTTGTTAAATTGAATGAATTCATATTATAGATGGTGCATGGGCATTTTTTTTATAATGAATATAGTTATTAAGAAAGAATCAAAAGTTAATTTCAAGGTTATTGCCTGAAAAATAGTCCTGGTAACAATAAGAGGAGCCTAATTAACATGAGGTGATTAGAAATTCTCATTATTTAGGAATTAAACCAGTTAACATTTGTACAAAATGCAAACCATAAAGAATGACACCTTTAGATGATGGATTTAAATAGATTTGGAGTTTTATTGATGTTTATACATGTTTGATTCAATTAATATACTAGGTTGTTTAGCCACATGTGTTATATTTCATCCTCAATGTATCAAAAAGTGTGTTTGGAATCAAAAGAGGAAACTTGCTATCCAAAAATGATGTGAGGAACTCTCCATTTTTGAATTCAACAATTAATATCTATAAGAAATGCAATTCAAAATTAAGGACTCCATTGTTTGTTAAACTGAATGAACTTATCTTACAGATGGTCCATGGGCATTTTTTTCATAATAAATATAGTTATTAAGAAAGAATCAAAAGTTAATTTCAAGGTTAGTGCATGAAAAATAGTCCTGGTAACAACAAGAAAATCATAATTAACATGAGGTGATTAGAAATTCTCATTATTTAGGAATTAAACCAGTTATCATTTATGCGAAATGCAAACCGTGACGAATGGCACCTTTGGCTGATGGATTTAAATAGATTTGGATTTTTATTGGTGTTTATGCTTGTTTGATTCAATTAATATACTAGGTTGTTTAGCCATATGTGTTATATTTCATGATCAATGTATCAAAAAGTGGCTTTGGAATCAAAAGAGCAGCCTTGTTAACCAAAAATGATGCGAGGAACTCTCTATTTTTGAATTCAACAATTAATGTCAATAAGAAATGCAATTCAAGATCAACGACTCCATTGTTTGTTGAATTGAATGAATTCATGTAATTGATGGTCCACGTGCATATTTGTCATAATGAATATAGTTATTAAGAGAGAAGCAAAAGTTAATTTCAAGGTTATTGCATGAAAAAGAGTCCTGGTAACAACAAGAGGAGTCTGATTAACAAGAGGTGATTAGAAATTCTCATTATTTAGGAATTAAACCAGTTAACATTTGTGCGAAATGCAAACCATAAAGAATGACACCTTTAGATGATGGATTTAAATAGATTTGGAGTTTTGTTGATGTTTATGCTTGTTTGATTCAATTAATACCCTAGGTTGTTTAGCCACATGTGTTATATTTCATGCTCAATGTATCAAAAAGTGTGTTTGGAATCAAAAGAGGAAACTTGTTAACCAAAAATGATGCGAGGAACTCTCTATTTGTGAACTCAACAATTAATATCTTTAAGAAATGCAATTCAAAATCAAGGACTCCATTTTTTGTTAAATTGAATAAATTCATATTATAGATGGCGCATGGGCATTTTTTTCATAATGAATATAGTTATTAAGACAGAATCAAAAGTTAATTTCAAGCTTATTGCATGAAAAACAATCCTGGTACCAACAAGAGGAGCCTAATTAACATGAGGTGATTAGAAATTCTCATTATTTAGGAATTAAACTAGTTAACATTTGTGCGACATGCAAACCGTGATGAATGGCACCTTTGGCTGATCGATTTAAATAGATTTGGATTTTTATTGGTGTTTATGCTTGTTTGATTCAATTAATATACTAGGTTGTTTAACCACATGTGTTATATTTCATGATCAATGTATCAAAAAGTGGCTTTGGAATAAAGAGAGGAAACTTGATAACCAGAAATGATGGGAGGAACTCTCTATTTTTGAACTCAACAATTAATATCTTTAAGAAATGCAATTCAAAATCTAGGACTCCATTGTTTGTTAAATTGAATGAATTCATGTAATTGGTGGTCTACGGGCATTTTTTTCATAATGAATATAGTTATTAAGAGATAAACAAAAGTTAATTTCAAGGTTATTGCATGAAAAATAGTCCTGGTAACAACAGTAGGAGCCTAATTAACATGAGGTGATTAGAAATTGTCATTATTTAGGAATGAAACCAGTAAACATTTGTACGAAATGCAAACCAAAAAGAATGACACCTTTATATGATGGATTTAAATAGCTTTGGAGTTTTATTGATGTTTATACATGTTTGATTCAATTAATATACTAGGTTGTTTTGCCACATATTTTATATTTCATGCTCAATGTATCAAAAAGTGTGTTTGGAATCAAAAGTGGAAACTTGTTAACCAAAAATGATGCGAGGAAATCTCTATTTCAAAAAGTGTGTTTGTATTTTTTTCGTAATGAATATAGTTATTAAGAAAGAATCAAAAGTGAATTTCAAGGTTATTGCATGAAAAATATTCCGGATAACAACAAGAGGAGCCTAATTAACATGAGGTGATTAGAAATTCTCATTATTTAGGAATTAAACCAGTTAACATTTGTGCGAAATGGAAACCGTGATGAATGGCACCTTTAGATGATGGATTTAAATAGATTTGGAGTTTTATTGATGTTTATACATGTTTGATTCAATTTATATACTAGGTTGTTTTGCCACATGTTTTATATTTCATGCTCAATGTATCAAAAAGTGTGTTTGGAATCAAAAGTGGAAACTTGTTAACCAAAAATGATGCGAGGAAATCTCTATTTCAAAAAGTGTGTTTGTATTTTTTTCGTAATGAATATAGTTATTAAGAAAGAATCAAAAGTGAATTTCAAGGTTATTGCATGAAAAATATTCCTGGTAACAACAAGAGGAGCCTAATTAACATGAGGTGATTAGAAATTCTCATTATTTAGGAATTAAACCAGTTAACATTTGTGCGAAATGCAAACCGTGACAAATGGCGCCTTTGGCTGATGGATTTAAATAGATTTCGATTTTTATTGGTGTTTATGCTTGTTTAATTTAATTAATATACTGGGTTGTTTAATCACATGTGTTATATTTCATGATCAATGTATCAAAAAGTGGCTTTGGAATCAAAAGCGGAGCCTTGTTAACCAAAAATGATGCGAGGAAATCTCTATTTTTGAATTCAATAATTAATATCAATAAGAAATACAATTCAAGATCAACGAGTCTATTGTTTGCTAAATTGAATGAATTCATGTAATTGATGGTCCACATGCATATTTGTCATAATGAATATAGTTATTAAGAGAGAAGCAAAAGTTAATTTCAAGGTTATTGCATGAAAAATAGTCCTAGTAATAACAAGAGGAGTCTAATTAACATGAGGTGATTAGAAATTCGCATTATTTAGGAATTAAACCAGTTAACATTTGTACGAAATACAAACCATGAAGAATGGCACCTTTAGATGATGGATTTAAATAGATTTGGAGTTTTATTGATGTTTATCCATGTTTGATTCAATTAATATACTAGGTTGTTTTGCCACATGTTTTATATTTCATGCTTAATGTATCAAAAAGTGTGTTTGGAATCAAAAGTGGAAACTTGTTAACCAAAAATGATGCGAGGAACTCTCTATTTTTGAATTCAACAATTAACATCTATAAGAAATGCAATTCAAAATCAAGGACTCCATTGTTTGTTAAATTGAATGAATTCATATTATAGATGGTGCATGGGCATTTTTTTCATAATGAATATAGTTATTAAGAAAGAATCAAAAGTTAATTTCAAGGTTATTGCCTGAAAAACAGTCCTGGTAACAATAAGAGGAGCCTAATTAACATGAGGTGATTAGAAATTCTCATTATTTAGGAATTAAACCAGTTAACATTTGTACAAAATGCAAACCATAAAGAATGACACCTTTAGATGATGGATTTAAATAGATTTGGAGTTTTATTGATGTTTATACATGTTTGATTCAATTAATATACTAGGTTGTTTAGCCACATGTGTTATATTTCATCCTCAATGTATCAAAAAGTGTGTTTGGAATCAAAAGAGGAAACTTGCTATCCAAAAATGATGTGAGGAACTCTCCATTTTTGAATTCAACAATTAATATCTATAAGAAATGCAATTCAAAATTAAGGACTCCATTGTTTGTTAAACTGAATGAACTTATCTTACAGATGGTTCATGGGCATTTTTTTCATAATAAATATAGTTATTAAGAAAGAATCAAAAGTTAATTTCAAGGTTAGTGCATGAAAAATAGTCTTGGTAACAACAAGAAAATCCTAATTAACATGAGGTGATTAGAAATTCTCATTATTTAGGAATTAAACCAGTTATCATTTGTGCGAAATGCAAACCGTGACGAATGGCACCTTTGGCAATGGATTTAAGTAGATTTGGATTTTTATTGGTGTTTATGCTTGTTTGATTCAATTAATATACTAGGTTGTTTAGCCACATGTGTTATATTTCATGATCAATGTATCAAAAAGTGGCTTTGGAATCAAAAGAGCAGCCTTGTTAACCAAAAATGATGCGAGGAACTCTCTATTTTTGAATTCAACAATTAATGTCAATAAGAAATGCAATTCAAGATCAACGACTCCATTGTTTGTTGAATTGAATGAATTGATGGTCCACGTGCATATTTTTCTTAATGAATATAGTTATTAAGAGAGAAGCAAAAGTTAATTTCAAGGTTATTGCATGAAAAATAGTCTTGGTAACAACAAGAGGAGTCTGATTAACACGAGGTGATTAGAAATTCGCATTATTTAGGAATTAAACCAGTTAACATTTGTACGAAATGTAAGACATGAAGAATGGCACCTTTAGATGATGGATTTAAATAGCTTTGGAGTTTTATTGATGTTTATCCATGTTTGATTCAATTAATATACTAGGTTGTTTTGCCACATGTTTTATATTTCATGCTTAATGTATCAAAAAGTGTGTTTGGAATCAAAAGTGGAAACTTGTTAACCAAAAATGATGCAAGGAACTCTCTATTTTTGAATTTAACAATTAACATCTATAAGAAATGCAATTCAAAATCAAGGACTCCATTGTTTGTTAAATTGAATGAATTCATCTTATAGAAGGTTACATGGGCATTTTTTTCACAATGAATATAGTTATTAAGATAGAATCAAAAGTTCATTTCAAGGTTATTGCATGAAAAACAGTCCTGGTACCACCAAGAGGAGCCTAATTAACATGAGGTGATTAGAAATTCTCATTATTTAGGAATTAAACCAGTTAACATTTGTGCGAAATGCAAACAGTGACGAATGGCACCTTTGGCTGATGGATTTAAATAGATTTGGATTTTTATTGGTGTTTATGCTTGTTTGATTCAATAAATATACTAGGTTGTTTAACCACATTTGTTATATTTCACGATCAATGTATCAAAAAGTGGCTTTGGAATCAAAGGACGAGCCTTGTTAACCAAAAATGATGCGAGGAACTCTTTATTTTTTAATTCAATAATTAATATCAAAAAGAAATGCAATTCAAGATCATCGACTCCATTGTTTGTTGAATTGAATGAATTCATGTAATTGATGGTCCACGTGCATATTTGTCATAATGAATATAGTTATTAAGAGAGAAGCAAACGTTAATTTCAAAGTTATTGCATGAAAAATAGTCCTGGTAAGAACAAGTGGAGTCTAATTAACATGAAGTGATTAGAAATTCGCATTATTTAGGAATTAAACCAGTTAATATTTGTACGAAATACAAACCATGAAGAATGGCACCTTTAGATGATGGATGTATATGGATTTGGAGTTTTATTGATGTTTATCCGTGTTTGAATCAATTAATATACTAGGTTGTTTTGCCACATGTTTTATATTTCATGCTCAATGTATCAAAAAGTGTGTTTGGAATCAAAAGTGGAAACTTGTTAACCAAAAATGATGCGAGGAACTCTCTATTTTTGAACTCAACAATTAATATCTATAAGAAATGCAATTCAAAATCAAGGACTCCATTGTTTGTTAAATTGCATGAATTCATCTTATAGATGGTCCATGGGCATTTTTTTCATAGTGAATATAGTTATTAAGAGAGAATCAAAAGTTCATTTCAAGGTTATTGCATGAAAAACAGTCCTGGTACCAATAAGAGGAGCCTAATTAACATGAGGTGATTAGAAATTCTCATTACTTAGGAATTAAACCAGTTAACATTTGTGCGAAATGCAAACCGTGATGAATGGCACCTTTAGCTGATGGATTTAAATAGATTTGGATTTTTATTGGTGTTTATGCTTGTTTAATTCAATAAATATACTAGGTTTTTTAACCACATGTGTTATATTTCATGATCAATGTATCAAAAAGTGGCTTTGGAATCAAAAGAGGAAACTTGATAACCAGAAATGATGGGAGGAACTCTCTATTTTTGAACTCAACAATTAATATCTTTAAGAAATGCAATTCAAAATCTAGGACTCCATTGTTTGTTAAATTGAATGAATTCATGTAATTGGTGGTCCACGGGCATTTTTTTCATAATGAATATAATTATTAAGAGATAAACAAAAGTTAATTTCAAGGTTATTGCATGAAAAATAGTCCTGGTAACAACAGTAGGAGCCTAATTAACATGAGGTGATTAGAAATTCTCATTATTTAGGAATGAAACGAGTAAACATTTGTACGAAATGCAAACCAAGAAGAATGACACCTTTATATGATGGATTTAAATAGCTTTGGAGTTTTATTGATGTTTATACATGTTTGATTCAATTAATATACTAGGTTGTTTTGCCACATGTTTTATATTTCATGCTCAATGTATCAAAAAGTGTGTTTGGAATCAAAAGTGGAAACTTGTTAACCAAAAATGATGCGAGGAACTCTCTATTTTTGAACTCAACAATTAATATCTATAAGAAATGCAATTCAAAATCAAGGACTCCATTGTTTGTTAAATTGAATGAATTCATCTTATAGATGGTCCATGGGCATTTTTTTCATAATGAATATAGTTGTTAAGAAGGAATCAAAAGTGAATTTCAAGGTTGTTGCATGAAAAATATTCCTGGTAACAACAAGAGGAGCCTAATTAACATGAGGTGATTAGAAATTCTCATTATTTAGGAATTAAACCAGTTAACATTTGTACGAAATGCAAACCGTGATGAATAACACCTTTGGCTGATGGATTTAAATAGATTTGTATTTTTATTGGTGTTTAAATTTGTTTAATTCAATAAATATACTAGGTTGTTTAACCACATGTGTTACATTTCATGATCAATGTATCAAAAAGTGGCTTTGGAATCAAAAGAGGAAACTTGATAACCAGAAATGATGGGAGGAACTCTCTATTTTTGAACTCAACAATTAATATCTTTAAGAAATGCAATTCAAAATCTAGGACTCCATTGTTTGTTAAATTGAATGAATTCATGTAATTGGTGGTCTACGGGCATTTTTTTCATAATGAATATAGTTATTAAGAGATAAACAAAAGTTAATTTCAAGGTTATTGCATGAAAAATAGTCCTGGTAACAACAGTAGGAGCCTAATTAACATGAGGTGATTAGAAATTGTCATTATTTAGGAATGAAACCAGTAAACATTTGTACGAAATGCAAACCAAAAAGAATGACACCTTTATATGATGGATTTAAATAGCTTTGGAGTTTTATTGATGTTTATACATGTTTGATTCAATTAATATACTAGGTTGTTTTGCCACATGTTTTATATTTCATGCTCAATGTATCAAAAAGTGTGTTTGGAATCAAAAGTGGAAACTTGTTAACCCAAAATGATGCGAGGAAATCTCTATTTTTGAATTCAACAATTAATATCTATAAGAAATGCAATTCAAAATCAAGGACTCCATTGTTTGTTAAATTGAATGAATTCATCTTATAGATGGTCCATGGGCATTTTTTTCATAATGAATATAGTTGTTAAGAAGGAATCAAAAGTGAATTTCAAGGTTGTTGCATGAAAAATATTCCTGGTAACAACAAGAGGAGCCTAATTAACATGAGGTGATTAGAAATTCTCATTATTTAGGAATTAAACCAGTTAACATTTGTACGAAATGCAAACCGTGATGAATAACACCTTTGGCTGATGGATTTAAATAGATTTGTATTTTTATTGGTGTTTAAATTTGTTTAATTCAATAAATATACTAGGTTGTTTAACCACATGTGTTACATTTCATGATCAATGTATCAAAAAGTGGCTTTGGAATCAAAAGAGGAAACTTGATAACCAAAAATGATGGGAGGAACTCTCTATTTTTTAATTATATAATTAATATCAATAAGAAATGCAATTCAAATTCTAGGACTCCATTGTTTGTAAAATTGAATGAATTCATGTAATTGATGGTCCACGGGCATTTTTTTCATAATGAATATAGTTATTAAGAGAGAAACAAAAGTTAATTTCAAGGTTATTGCATGAAAAATAGTCCTAATAACAACAGTAGGAGCCTAATTAACATGAGGTGATTAGAAATTCTCATTATTTAGGAATTAAACTAGTAAACATTTGTACGAAATGCAAACCAAGAAGAATGGCACCTTTATATGATGGATTTAAATAGATTTGGAGTTATATTGATGTTTATAAATGCTTGATTCAATTAATATACTAGGTTGTTTAGCCATATGTGTTATATTTCATCCTCAATGTATCAAAAAGTGTGTTTGGAATAAAAAGAGGAAACTTGCTAACCAAAAATGATGCGAGGATCTCTTTATTTTTGAATTCAACAATTAATACCTATAAGAAATGCAATTCAAAATCAAGGACTCCATTGTTTGTTAAATTGAATGAATTCATGTTATAGATGGTCAATGGGCATTTTTTTCATAATGAATATAGTTATTAAGAAAGAATCAAAAGTGAATTTCAAGGTTATTGCATGAAAAATATTCTGGATAACAACAAGAGGAGCCTAATTAACATGAGGTGATTAGAAATTCTCATTATTTAGGAATTAAACCAGTTAACATTTGTGCGAAATGCAAACCGTGACGAATGGCACCTTTAGATGATGGATTTAAATAGATTTGGAGTTTTATTGATGTTTATACATGTTTGATTCAATTTATATACTAGGTTGTTTTGCCACATGTTTTATATTTCGTGCTCAATGTATCAAAAAGTGTATTTGGAATCAAAAGAGGAAACTTGCTAACCAAAAATGATGCGAGGAACTATCTATTTTTGAATTCAACAATTAATATCTATAAGAAATGCAATTCAAAATCAAGGACTCCATTGTTTGTTAAATTGAATGAATTCATATTATAGATGGCGCATGGGCATTTTTTTCATAATGAATATAGTTATTAAAAAAGAATCAAAAGTTAATTTCAAGGTTAGTGCATGAAAAATAGTCCTGATAACAACAAGAGAATCCTAATTAACATGAGATGATTAGAAATTCTCATTATTTAGGAATTAAACCAGTTATCATTTGTTCGAAATGCAAACCGTGACGAATGGCACCTTTGGCTGATGGATTTTAAATAGATTTGGATTTTTATTGGTGTTTATGCTTGTTTGATTCAATTAATATACTAGGTTGTTTAGCCACGTGTGTTATATTTCATGATCAATGTATCAAAAAGTGGCTTTGGAATCAAAAGAGCAGCCTTGTTAACCAAAAATGATGCGAGGAACTCTCTATTTTTGAATTCAACAATTAATGTCAGTAAGAAATGCAATTCAAGATCAACGACTCCATTGTTTGTTGAATTGAATGAATTCATGTAATTGATGGTACGGGCATTTTTTTCATAATGAATATAGTTATTAAGAGAGAAACAAAAGTTAATTTCAAGGTTATTGCATGAAAAATAGTCCTAGTAACAACAGTGGGAGCCTAATTAACATGAGGTGATTAGAAATTCTCATTATTTAGAAATTAAACCAGTAAACATTTGTACGAAATGCAAACCAAGAAGAATGAGACCCTTATATGATGGATTTAAATAGATTTGGAGTTTTATTGCTGTTTATAAATGCTTGATTCAATTAATATACTAGGTTGTTTAGCCACATGTGTTATATTTCATCCTCAATGTATCAAAAAGTGTGTTTGGAATCAAAAGAGGAAACTTGCTAACCAAAAATGATGCAAGGACCCTCTATTTTTGAATTCAACAATTAATATCTATAAGAAATGCAATTCAAAATCAAGGACTCCATTGTTTGTTAAATTGAATGAATTCATTTTATAGATGGTCCATGGGCATTTTTTTTCATAATGAATATAGTTATTAAGAAAGAATCAAAAGTGAATTTCAAGGTTACTGCATGAAAAATATTCCTGATAACAACAAGAGGAGCCTAATTAACATGAGATGATTAGAAATTCTCATTATTTAGGAATTAAACCAGTTAACATTTGTGCGAAATTCAAACTGTGACGAATGTCACCTTTCGCTGATGGATTTAAATAGATTCGGAGTTTTATTGATGTTTATACATGTTTGATTCAATTAATATACTAGGTTGTTTAGCCACATGTGTTATATTTCATCCTCAATGTATCAAAAAGTGTGTTTGGAATCAAAAGAGGAAACTTGCTAACCAAAAATGATGTGAGGAACTCTCTATTTTCGAATTCAACAATTAATATCTATAAAAAATGCAATGCAAAATCAAGGACTCCATTGTTTGATTCAATTAATATACTAGGTTGTTTAACCACATGTGTTATATTTCTTGATCAATGTATGAAAAAGTGGCTTTGGAATCAAAAGACGAGCCTTTTTAACCAAAAAAATGCGAGGAACTCTCTATTTTTGAATTCAACAATTAATATCAATAAGAAATGCAATTCAAGATCAACGACTCCATTGTTTGTTGAATTGAATGAATTCATGTAATTGATGGTCCACGAGCATATTTGTCATAATGAATATAGTTATTAAGAGAGAAGCAAAAGTTAATTTCAAGGTTATTGCATGAAAAATAGTCCTGGTAACAACAAGAGGAGTCTAATTAACATGAGGTGATTAGAAATTCGCATTATTTAGGAATTAAACCAGTTAACATTTGTACGAAATACAAACCATGAAGAATGGCACATTTAGACGATGGATTTAAATAGATTTGGAGTTTTTATTGATGTTTATATGTGTTTGATTCAATTAATATACTAGGTTGTTTTGCCACATGTTTTATATTTCATGCTCAATGTATCAAAAAAGTGTGTTTGGAATCAAAAGTGGAAACTTGTTAAGCAAAAATGATGCGAGGAACTCTCTATTTTTGAATTCAACAATTAATATCTATAAGAAATGCAATTCAAAATCAAGGACTCCATTGTTTGTTAAATTGAATGAATTCATCTTATAGATGGTCCGTGGGCATTTTTTTCATAATGAATATAGTTATTAAGAAAGAATCAAAAGTGAATTTCAAGGTTATTGCATGAAAAATATTCCTGGTAACAACAAGAGGAGCCTAATTAACTTAAGGTGATTATAAATTCTCATTATTTAGGAATTACACCAGTTAACATTTGTGCGAAATGCAAACCCTGACGAATAGCACCTTTGGATCATGGATTTAAATAGATTTGGATTTTTATTGGTGTTTATGCTTGTTTAATTCAAATAAATATACTAGGTTGTTTTAACCACATTTGTTATATTTCATGATCAATGTATCAAAAAGTGGCTTTGGAATCAAAAGAGCTGCCTTGTTAAACAAAAATGATGCGAGGAGGAACTCTCTATTTTTGAATTCAACAATTAATATCAATAAGAAATGCAATGCAAGATCAAGGACTCCATTGTTTGTTAAATTGAATAAATTCATATTATAGATGGCGCATGGGCATTTTTTTCATAAGGAATATAGTTATTAAGAGAGAATTGAAAAGTTAATTTCAAGGTTATTGCATGAAAAACAGTCCTGGTACCAACAACAAGAGGAGCCTAATTAACATGAGGTGATTCGAAATTCTCATTATTTAAGAAATTAAACCAGTTAACATTTGTGCGAAATGCAAACCGTGATGAATGGAACCTTTGGCTGATGGATTTAAATAGATTTGGATTTTTATTGGTGTTTATGCTTGTTTGATTCAATTAATATACTAGGTTGTTTAACCACATGTGTTATATTTCATGGTCAATGTATCAAAAAGTGGCTTTGGAATCAAAAGAGGAAACTTGTTAACCAAAAATGATGCGAGGAACTCTCTATTTTTGAACTCAACAATTAATATCTTTAAGAAATGCAATTCAAAATCTAGGACTCCATTATTTGTTAATTTGAATGAATTCATGTAATTGATGGTCCACGGGCATTTTTTTTCATAATGAATATAGTTATTAAGAGAGAGAAACAAAAGTTAATTTCAAGGTTATTGCATGAAAAATAGTCCTGGTAACAACAGTAGGAGCCTAATTAACATGAGGTGATTAGAAATTCTCATTATTTAGGAATTAAACCAGTAAACATTTGTACGAAATGCAAACCAAGAAGAATGGCACCTTTATATGATGGATTTAAATAGATTTGGAGTTTTATTGATGTTTATAAATGCTTGATTCAATTAATATACTAGGTTGTTTAGCCACATGTGTTATATTTCATCCTCAATGTATCAAAAAGTGTGTTTGGAATCAAAAGAGGAAACTTGCTAACCAAAAATGATGCGAGGAACTCTCTATTTTTGAATTCAACAATTAATATCTATAAGAAATGCAATTCAAAATCAAGGACTCCATTGTTTGTTAAATTGAATGAATTCATCTTATAGATGGTCCATGGGCATTTTTTTCATAATGAATATAGTTATTAAGAAAGAATCAAAAGTGAATTTCAAGGTTATTGCAAGAAAAATATTCCTGGTAACAACAAGAGGAGCCTAATTAACATGAGGTGATCAGAAATTCTCATTATTTAGGAATTAAACCAGTTAACATTTGAGCGAAATGCAAACCGTGACGAATAGCACCTTTGGATCATGGATTTAAATAGATTGGATTTTGATTGGTGTTTATGCTTGTTTAATTCAATTAATATACTAGGTTGTTTAACCACATTTGTTATATTTCACGATCAATTTACAAAAAGTGGCTTTGGAATCAAAAGAGGAGCCTTGTTAACAAAAAATGATGCGAGGAACTCTCTTTTTTTGAATTCAACAATTAATATCAATAAGAAATGCAATTCAAGATCAACGACTCCATTGTTTGTTGAATTGAATGAATTCATGTAATTGATGGTCCACGTGCATATTTATCATAATGAATATAGTTATTAAGAGAGAAGCAAAAGTTAATTTCAAGGTTATTGCATGAAAAATAGTCCTGGTAACAACAAGAGGAGTCTAATTAACATGAGGTGATTAGAAATTCGCATTATTTAGGAATTAAACCAGTTAACACATTTGTACGAAATACAAACCATGAAGAATGGCACATTTAGACGATGGATTTAAATGGATTTGGAGTTTTATTGATGTTTATATGTGTTTGATTCAATTAATATACTAGGTTGTTTTGCCACATGTTTTATATTTCATGCTCAATGTATCAAAAAGTGTGTTTACAATCAAAAGTGGAAACTTGTTAACCAAAAATGATGCGAGGAACTCTCTATTTTTGAATTCAACAATTAATATCTATAAGAAATGCAATTCAAAATCAAGGACTCCATTGTTTGTTAAATTGAATGAATTCATCTTATAGATGGTCCATGGGCATTTTTTTCATAATGAATATAGTTATTAAGAAAGAATCAAAAGTGAATTTCAAGGTTATTGCATGAAAAATATTCCTGGTAACAACAAGAGGAGCCTAATTAACATAAGGTGATTAGAAATTCTCATTATTTAGGAATTTACACCAGTTAACATTTGTGCGAAATGCAAACCGTGACGAATAGCACCTTTGGATCATGGATTTAAATAGATTTGGATTTTTATTGGTGTTTATGCTTGTTTAATTCAATAAATATACTAGGTTGTTTAACCACATTTGTTATATTTCATGATCAATGTATCAAAAAGTGGCTTTGGAATCAAAAGAGCTGCCTTGTTAAACAAAAATGATGCGAGGAACTCTCTCTATTTTTGAATTCAACAATTAATATCAATAAGAAATGCAATGCAAGATCAAGGACTCCATTGTTTGTTAAATTGAATAAATTCATATTATAGATGGCGCATGGGCATTTTTTTCATAATGAATATAGTTATTAAGACAGAATCAAAAGTTAATTTCAAGGTTATTGCATGAAAAACAGTCCTGGTACCAACAAGAGGAGCCTAATTAACATGAGGTGATTCGAAAATTCTCATTATTTAAGAATTAAACCAGTTAACATTTGTGCGAAATGCAAACCGTGATGAATGGCACCTTTGGCTGATGGATTTAAATAGATTGGGATTTTTATTGGTGTTTATGCTTGTTTGATTCAATTAATATACTAGGTTGTTTAACCACATGTGTTATATTTCATGATCAATGTATCAAAAAGTGGCTTTGGAATCAAAAGAGGAAACTTGTTAACCAAAAATGATGCGAGGAACTCTCTATTTTTGAATTCAACAATTAATATAATAAGAAATGCAATTCAAAATCTAGGACTCCATTGTTTGTTAATTTGAATGAATTCATGTAATCGATGGTCCACGGGCTTTTTTTTTCATAATGAATATAGTTATTAATTAAGAAAGAATCAAAAGTGAATTTCAAGGTTATTGCAAGAAAAATATTCCTGGTAACAACAAGAGGAGCCTAATTAACATGAGGTGATTAGAAATTCTCATTATTTAGGAATTAAACCAGTTAACATTTGAGCGAAATGCAAAACCGTGACGAAATAGCACCTTTGGATCATGGATTTAAATAGATTTGGATTTTTGATTGGTGTTTATGCTTGTTTAATTCAATTAATATACTAGGTTGTTTGACCACATTTGTTATATTTCATGATCAATGTATCAAAAAGTGGCTTTGGAATCAAAAGAGGAGCCTTGTTAACCAAAAATGATGCGAGGAACTCTCTATTTTTGAATTCAACAATTAATATCAATAAAAAATGCAATTCAAGATCAACGACTCCATTGTTTGTTGAATTGAATGAATTCATGTAATTGATGGTCCACGTGCTTTTTTGTCATAATGAATATAGTTATTAAGAGAGAAACAAAAGTTAATTTCAAGGTTATTGCATGAAAAATAGTCCTGGTAACAACAAGAGGAGTCTAATTAACATGAGGTGATTAGAAATTCTCATTATTTAGGAATTAAACCAGTTAACATTTGTACAAAATACAAACCATGAAGAATGGCACATTTAGATGATGGATTTAAATGGATTTGGAGTTTTATTGATGTTTATATGTGTTTGATTCAATTAATATACTAGGTTGTTTTGCCACATGTTTTTATATTTCATGCTCATTGTATCAAAAAGTGTGTTTGGAATCAAAAGTGGAAACTTGTTAACCAAAAATGATGCGAGGAACTCTCTATTTTTGAATTCAACAATTAATATCTATAAGAAATGCAATTCAAAATCAAGGACTCCATTGTTTGTTAAATTGAATGAATTCATCTTATAGATGGTCCATGGGCATTTTTTTCATAATGAATATAGTTATTAAGAAAGAATCAAAAGTGAATTTCAAGGTTATTGCATGAAAAATATTCCCCAGGTAACAACAAGAGGAGCCTAATTAACATGAGGTGATTAGAAATTCTCATTATTTAGGAATTAAACCAGTTAACATTTGTGCGAAATGCAAACCGTGACGAATAGCACCTTTGGATCATGGATTTAAATAGATTTGGATTTTGATTGGTGTTTATGCTTGTTTAATTCAATAAATATACTAGGTTGTTTAACCACATTTGTTATATTTCATGATCAATGTATCAAAAAGTGGCTTTGGAATCAAAAGAGCTACCTTGTTAAACCAAAAATGATGCGAGGAACTCTCTATTTTTGAATTCAACAATTAATATCAATAAGAAATGCAATTCAAGATCAAGGGACTCCATTGTTTGTTAAATTGAATGAATTCATATTATAGATGGCGCATGGGGCATTTTTTTCATAATGAATATAGTTATTAAGAGAGAATCAAAAGTTAATTTCAAGGTTATTGCATGAAAAAATAGTCCTGGTAACAACAAGAGGAGCCTAATTAACACATGAGGTGATTCAAAATTCTCATTTATTATTTAGGAATTAAACCAGTTAACATTTGTGCGAAATGCAAACCGTGATGAATGGCACCTTTGGCTGATGGATTTAAATAGATTTGGATTTTTATTGGTGTTTATGCTTGTTTGATTCAATTAATATACTAGGTTGTTTAACCACATGTGTTATATTTCATGATCAATTTATCAAAAAGTGGCTTTGGAATCAAAAGAGGAAACTTGTTAACCAAAAATGATGCGAGGAACTCTCTATTTTTGAACTCAATAATTAATATCTTTAAGAAATGCAATTCAAAATCTAGGACTCCATTGTTTGTTAATTTGAATGAATTCATGTAATCGATGGTCCACGGGCATTTTTTCCATAATGAATATAGTTATTAAGAGAGAAACAAAAGTTAATTTCAATGTTATTGCATGAAAAATAGTCTTGGTAACAACAGTAGGAGCCTAATTAACATGAGGTGATTAGAAATTCTCAATATTTAGGAATTAAATCAGTAAACATTTGTGCGAAATGCAAACCAAGAAGAATGGCACCATTATATGATGGATTTAAATAGATTTGGAGTTTTATTGATGTTTGTAAATGCTTGATTCAATTAATATACTAGGTTGTTTAGCCACACGTGTTATATTTCATCCTCAATGTATCAAAAAGAGTGTTTGGAATCAAAAGAGGAAACTTGCTAACCAAAAATGATGCGAGGAACTCTCTATTTTTGAATTCCACAATTAATATCAATAAGAAATGCAATTCAAGATCATCGACTCCATTGTTTGTTGAATTGAATGAATTCATGTAATTGATGGTCCACGTGCATATTTTTCTTAATGAATATAGTTATTAAGAGAGAAGCAAAAGTTAATTTCAAGGTTATTGCATGAAAAATAGTCTTGGTAACAACAAGAGGAGTCTGATTAACACGAGGTGATTAGAAATTTGCATTATTTAGGAATTAAACCAGTTAGCATTTGTATGAAATGCAAACAACGAAGAATGGCACCTTTAGATGATGGATTTAAATAGCTTTGGAGTTTTATTGATGTTTATGCTTGTTTGATTCAATTAATATACTAGGTTGTGTTTTGCCACATTTTTTATATTTCATGCTCAATGTATCAAAAAGTGTGTTTGGAATAAAAAGTGGAAACTTGTTAACCAAAAATGATGCGAGGAACTCTCTATTTTTGAATTCAACAATTAATATCTATAAGAAATGCAATTCAAAATCAAGGACTCCATTGTTTGTTAAATTGAATGAATTCATCTTATAGATGGTCCATGGGCATTTTTTTTGTAATGAATATAGTTATTATAAAAGAATCAAAAGTGAATTTCAAGGTTATTGCAAGAAAAATATTCCTGGTAACAACAAGAGGAGCCTAATTAACATGAGGTGATCAGAAATTCTCGTTATTTAGGAATTAAACCAGTTAACATTTGAGCGAAATGCAAACCGTGACGAATAGCACCTTTGGATCATGGATTTAAATAGATTGGATTTTGATTGGTGTTTATGCTTGTTTAATTCAATTAATATACTAAGTTGTTTAAGCACATTTGTTATATTTTACGATCAATGTATCAAAAAGTGGCTTTGGAATCAAAAGAGGAGCCTTGTTAACCAAAAATGATGCGAGGAACTCTCTATTTTTGAATTCTATAATTAATATGAATAAGAAATGCAATTCAAGATCAACAACTCCATTGTTTGTTGAATTGAATGAATTCATGTTATTGATGGTCCACGTGCATATTTGTCATAATGAATATAGTTATTAAGAGAGAAGCAAAAGTTAATTTCAAGGTTATTGCATGAAAAATAGTCCTGGTAACAACAAGAGGAGTCTAATTAACATGAGGTGATTAGAAATTCGCATTATTTAGGAATTAAACCAGTTAACATTTGTACGAAATACAAACCATGAAGAATGGCACATTTAGACGATGGATTTAAATGGATTTGGAGTTTTATTGATGTTTATATGTGTTTGATTCAATTAATATACTAGGTTGTTTTGCCACATGTTTTATATTTCATGCTCATTGAATCAAAAAGTGTGTTTGCAATCAAAAGTGGAAACTTGTTAACCAAAAATGATGCGAGGAACTCTCTATTTTTGAAATTTCAACAATTAATATCTATATAAGAAATGCAATTCAAAATCAAGGACTCCATTGTTTGTTAAATTGAATGAATTCATCTTATAGATGGTCCATGGGCATTTTTTTCATAATGAATATAGTTATTAAGAAAGAATCAAAAGTGAATTTCAAGGTTATTGCAAGAAAAATATTCCTGGTAACAACAAGAGGAGCCTAATTAACATGAGGTGATCAGAAATTCTCATTATTTAGGAATTAAACCAGTTAACATTTGAGCGAAATGCAAACCGTGACGAATAGCACCTTTGGATCATGGATTTAAATAGATTGGATTTTGATTGGTGTTTATGCTTGTTTAATTCAATTAATATACTAGGTTGTTTAACCACATTTGCTATATTTCACGATCAATGTACAAAAAGTGGCTTTGGAATCAAAAGAGGAGCCTTGTTAACCAAAAATGATGCGAGGAACTCTCTATTTTTGAATTCAACAATTAATATCAATAAGAAATGCAATTCAAGATCAACGACTCCATTGTTTGTTGAATTGAATGAATTCATGTAATTGATGGTCCACGAGCATATTTGTCATAATGAATATAGTTATTAAGGGAGAAGCAAAAGTTAATTTCAAGGTTATTGCATGAAAAATAGTCCTGGTAACAACAAGAGGAGTCTAATTAACATGAGGTGATTAGAAATTCGCATTATTTAGGAATTAAACCAGTTAACATTTGTACGAAATACAAACCATGAAGAATGGCACATTTAGACGATGGATTTAAATGGATTTGGAGTTTTATTGATGTTTATATGTGTTTGATTCAATTAATATACTAGGTTGTTTTGCCACATGTTTTATATTTCATGCTCAATGTATCAAAAAGTGTGTTTGCAATCAAAAGTGGAAACTTGTTAACCAAAAATGATGCGAGGAACTCTCTATATTTTTGAATTCAACAATTAATATCTATAAGAAATGCAATTCAAAATCAAGGACTCCATTGTTTGTTAAATTGAATGAATTCATCTTATAGATGGTCCATGGGCATTTTTTTCATAATGAATATAGTTATTAAGAAAGAATCAAAAGTGAATTTCAAGGTTATTGCATGAAAAATATTCCTGGTAACAACAAGAGGAGCCTAATTAACATAAGGTGATTATAAATTCTCATTATTTAGGAATTACACCAGTTAACATTTGTGCGAAATGCAAACCGTGACGAATAGCACCTTTGGATCATGGATTTAAATAGATTTGGATTTTTATTTGGTGTTTATGCTTGTTTAATTCAATAAATATACTAGGTTGTTTAACCACATTTGTTATATTTCATGATCAATGTATCAAAAAGTGGCTTTGGAATCAAAAGAGCTGCCTTGTTAAACAAAAATGATGCGAGGAACTCTCTATTTTTGAATTCAACAATTAATATCAATAGGAAATGCAATGCAAGATCAAGGACTCCATTGTTTGTTAAATTGAATAAATTCATATTATAGATGGCGCATGGGCATTTTTTTCATAATGAATATAGTTATTAAGACAGAATCAAAACTTAATTTCAAGGTTATTGCATGAAAAACAGTCCTGGTACCAACAAGAGGAGCCTAATTAACATGAGGTGATTCGAAATTCTCATTATTTAAGAATTAAACCAGTTAACATTTGTGCGAAATGCAAACCGTGATGAATGGCACCTTTGGCTGATGGATTTAAATAGATTTGGATTTTTATTGGTGTTTATGCTTGTTTGATTCAATTAATATACTAGGTTGTTTAACCACATGTGTTATATTTCATGATCAATGTATCAAAAAGTGGCTTTGGAATCAAAAGAGGAAACTTGTTAACCAAAAATGATGCGAGGAACTCTCTATTTTTGAACTCAACAATTAATATCTTTAAGAAATGCAATTCAAAATCTAGGACTCCATTGTTTGTTAATTTGAATGAATTCATGTAATCGATGGTCCACGGGCATTTTTTTCATAATGAATATAGTTATTAAGAGAGAAACAAAAGTTAATTTCAAGGTTATTGCATGAAAAATAGTCCTGGTAACAACAGTAGGAGCCTAATTAACATGAGGTGATTAGAAATTCTCATTATTTAGGAATTAAACCAGTAAACATTTGTACGAAATGCAAACCAAGAAGAATGGCACCATTATATGATGGATTTAAATAGATTTGGAGTTTTATTTATGTTTATAAATGCTTGATTCAATTAATATACTAGGTTGTTTAGCCACATGTGTGTTATATTTCATCCTCAATGTATCAAAAAAAGTGTGTTTGGAATCAAAAGAGGAAACTTGCTAACCAAAAATGATGCGAGGAACTCTCTATTTTTGAATTCAACAATTAATATCTATATAAGAAATGCAATTCAAAATCAAGGACTCCATTGTTTGTTAAATTGAATGAATTCATCTTATAGATGGTCCATGGGCATTTTTTTCATAATGAATATAGTTATTAAGAAAGAATCAAAAGTGAATTTCAAGGTTATTGCAAGAAAAATATTCCTGGTAACAACAAGAGGAGCCTAATTAACATGAGGTGATCAGAAATTCTCATTATTTAGGAATTAAACCAGTTAACATTTGAGCGAAATGCAAACCGTGACGAATAGCACCTTTGGATCATGGATTTAAATAGATTGGATTTTGATTGGTGTTTATGCTTGTTTAATTCAATTAATATACTAGGTTGTTTAACCACATTTGTTATATTTCACGATCAATTTACAAAAAGTGGCTTTGGAATCAAAAGAGGAGCCTTGTTAACCAAAAATGATGCGAGGAACTCTCTATTTTTGAATTCAACAATTAATATCAATAAGAAATGCAATTCAAGATCAACGACTCCATTGTTTGTTGAATTGAATGAATTCATGTAATTGATGGTCCACGTGCATATTTGTCATAATGAATATAGTTATTAAGAGAGAAGCAAAAGTTAATTTCAAGGTTATTGCATGAAAAATAGTCCTGGTAACAACAAGAGGAGTCTAATTAACATGAGGTGATTAGAAATTCGCATTATTTAGGAATTAAACCAGTTAACATTTGTACGAAATACAAACCATGAAGAATGGCACATTTAGACGATGGATTTAAATGGATTTGGAGTTTTATTGATGTTTATATGTGTTTGATTCAATTAATATACTAGGTTGTTTTGCCACATGTTTTATATTTCATGCTCAATGTATCAAAAAGTGTGTTTGCAATCAAAAGTGGAAACTTGTTAACCAAAAATGATGCGAGGAACTCTCTATTTTTGAATTCAACAATTAATATCTATAAGAAATGCAATTCAAAATCAAGGACTCCATTGTTTGTTAAATTGAATGAATTCATCTTATAGATGGTCCATGGGCATTTTTTTCATAATGAATATAGTTATTAAGAAAGAATCAAAAGTGAATTTCAAGGTTATTGCATGAAAAATATTCCTGGTAACAACAAGAGGAGCCTAATTAACATAAGGTGATTATAAATTCTCATTATTTAGGAATTACACCAGTTAACATTTGTGTGAAATGCAAACCGTGACGAATAGCACCTTTGGATCATGGATTTAAATAGATTTGGATTTTTATTGGTGTTTATGCTTGTTTAATTCAATAAATATACTAGGTTGTTTAACCACATTTGTTATATTTCATGATCAATGTATCAAAAAGTGGCTTTGGAATCAAAAGAGCTGCCTTGTTAAACAAAAATGATGCGAGGAACTCTCTATTTTTGAATTCAACAATTAATATCAATAGGAAATGCAATGCAAGATCAAGGACTCCATTGTTTGTTAAATTGAATAAATTCATATTATAGATGGCGCATGGGCATTTTTTTCATAATGAATATAGTTATTAAGAGAGAATCAAAAGTTAATTTCAAGGTTATTGCATGAAAAACAGTCCTGGTACCAACAAGAGGAGCCTAATTAACATGAGGTGATTCGAAATTCTCATTATTTAAGAATTAAACCAGTTAACATTTGTGCGAAATGCAAACCGTGATGAATGGCACCTTTGGCTGATGGATTTAAATAGATTTGGATTTTTTATTGTGTTTTATGCTTGTTTGATTCAATTAATATACTAGGTTGTTTAACCACATGTGTTATATTTCATGATCAATGTATCAAAAAGTGGCTTTGGAATCAAAAGAGGAAACTTGTTAACCAAAAATGATGCGAGGAACTCTCTATTTTTGAACTCAACAATTAATATCTTTAAGAAATGCAATTCAAAATCTAGGACTCCATTGTTTGTTAATTTGAATGAATTCATGTAATCGATGGTCCACGGGCTTTTTTTTTCATAATGAATATAGTTATTAAGAGAGAAACAAAAGTTAATTTCAAGGTTATTGCATGAAAAATAGTCCTGGTAACAACAGTAGGAGCCTAATTAACATGAGGTGATTAGAAATTCTCATTATTTAGGAATTAAACCAGTAAACATTTGTACGAAATGCAAACCAAGAAGAATGGCACCATTATATGATGGATTTAAATAGATTTGGAGTTTTATTTATGTTTATAAATGCTTGATTCAATTAATATACTAGGTTGTTTAGCCACATGTGTTATATTTCATCCTCAATGTATCAAAAAGTGTGTTTGGAATCAAAAGAGGAAACTTGCTAACCAAAAATGATGCGAGGAACTCTCTATTTTTGAATTCAACAATTAATATCTATATGAAATGCAATTCAAAATCAAGGACTCCATTGTTTGTTAAATTGAATGAATTCATCTTATAGATGGTCCATGGGCATTTTTTTCATAATGAATATAGTTATTAAGAAAGAATCAAAAGTGAATTTCAAGGTTATTGCAAGAAAAATATTCCTGGTAACAACAAGAGGAGCCTAATTAACATGAGGTGATCAGAAATTCTCATTATTTAGGAATTAAACCAGTTAACATTTGAGCGAAATGCAAACCGTGACGAATAGCACCTTTGGATCATGGATTTAAATAGATTGGATTTTGATTGGTGTTTATGCTTGTTTAATTCAATTAATATACTAGGTTGTTTAACCACATTTGTTATATTTCACGATCAAATTTACAAAAAGTGGCTTTGGAATCAAAAGAGGAGCCTTGTTAACCAAAAATGATGCGAGGAACTCTCTATTTTTGAATTCAACAATTAATATCAATAAGAAATGCAATTCAAGATCAACGACTCCATTGTTTGTTGAATTGAATGAATTCATGTAATTGATGGTCCACGTGCATATTTGTCATAATGAATATAGTTATTAAGAGAGAAGCAAAAGTTAATTTCAAGGTTATTGCATGAAAAATAGTCCTGGTAACAACAAGAGAGGAGTCTAATTAACATGAGGTGATTAGAAATTCGCATTATTTAGGAATTAAACCAGTTAACATTTGTACGAAATACAAACCATGAAGAATGGCACATTTAGACGATGGATTTAAATGGATTTGGAGTTTTATTGATGTTTATATGTGTTTGATTCAATTAATATACTAGGTTGTTTTGCCACATGTTTTATATTTCATGCTCATTGAATCAAAAAGTGTGTTTGGAATCAAAAGTGGAAACTTGTTAACCAAAAATGATGCGAGGAACTCTCTATTTTTGAATTCAACAATTAATATCTATAAGAAATGCAATTCAAAATCAAGGACTCCATTGTTTGTTAAATTGAATGAATTCATCTTATAGATGGTCCATGGGCATTTTTTTCATAATGAATATAGTTATTAAGAAAGAATCAAAAGTGAATTTCAAGGTTATTGCATGAAAAATATTCCTGGTAACAACAAGAGGAGCCTAATTAACATAAGGTGATTATAAATTCTCATTATTTATGAATTACACCAGTTAACATTTGTGCGAAATGCAAACCGTGACGAATAGCACCTTTGGATCATGGATTTAAATAGATTTGGATTTTTATTGGTGTTTATGCTTGTTTAATTCAATAAATATACTAGGTTGTTTAACCACATTTGTTATATTTCATGATCAATGTATCAAAAAGTGGCTTTGGAATCAAAAGAGCTGCCTTGTTAAACAAAAATGATGCGAGGAACTCTCTATTTTTGAATTCAACAATTAATATCAATAAGAAATGCAATGCAAGATCAAGGACTCCATTGTTTGTTAAATTGAATAAATTCATATTATATATGGCGCATGGGCATTTTTTCATAATGAATATAGTTATTAAGACAGAATCAAAAGTTAATTTCAAGGTTATTGCATGAAAAACAATCCTGGTACCAACAAGAGGAGCCTAATTAACATGAGGTGATTCGAAATTCTCATTATTTAAGAATTAAACCAGTTAACATTTGTGCGAAATGCAAACCGTGATGAATGGCACCTTTGGCTGATGGATTTAAATAGATTTGGATTTTTATTGGTGTTTATGCTTGTTTGATTCAATTAATATACTAGGTTGTTTAACCACATGTGTTATATTTCATGATCAATGTATCAAAAAGTGCCTTTGGAATCAAAAGAGGAAACTTGTTAACCAAAAATGATGCGAGGAACTCTCTATTTTTTAACTCAACAATTAATATCTTTAAGAAATGCAATTCAAAATCTAGGACTCCATTGTTTGTTAATTTGAATGAATTCATGTAATCGATGGTCCACGGGCATTTTTTTCATAATGAATATAGTTATTAAGAGAGAAACAAAAGTTAATTTCAATGTTATTGCATGAAAAATAGTCCTGGTAACAACAGTAGGAGCCTAATTAACATGAGGTGATTAGAAATTCTCAATATTTAGGAATTAAACCAGTAAACATTTGTACGAAATGCAAACCAAGAAGAATGGCACCTTTATATGATGGATTTAAATAGATTTGGAGTTTTATTGATGTTTATAAATGCTTGATTCAATTAATATACTAGGTTGTTTAGCCACATGTGTTATATTTCATCCTCAATGTATCAAAAAGTGTATTTGAAATCAAAAGAGGAAACTTGCTAACCAAAAATGATGCGAGGAACTCTCTATTTTTGAATTCAACAATTAATATCTATAAGAAATGCAATTCAAAATCAAGGACTCCATTGTTTGTTAAAATTGAATGAATTCATCTTATAGATGGTCCAAGGGCATTTTTTTCATAATAAATATAGTTATTAAGAAAGAATCGAAAGTGAATTTCAAGGTTACTGCATGAAAAATAATCCTGATAACAACTAGAGGAGCCTAATTAACATAAGGTGGTTAGAAATTCTCATTATTTAGGAATGAAACCAGTTAACATTTGTACGAAATACAAACCATGAAGAAAGGCACCTTTAGATGATGGATTTAAATAGATTTGGAGTTTTATTGATGTTTATCCATGTTTGATTCAATTAATATAGTAGGTTGTTTTGCCACATGTTTTATATTTCATGCTTAATGTATCAAAAAGTGTGTTTGGAATCAAAAGTGGAAACTTGTTAACCAAAAATGATGTAAGGAACTCTATATTTTTGAACTCAACAATTAATATCTATAAGAAATGCAATTCAAAATCAAGGACTCTATTGTTTGTTAAATTGAATAAATTCATATTATTGATGGCGCAGGGGAATTTTTTTCATAATGAATATAGTTATTAAGACAGAATCAAAAGTTAATTTCAAGGTTATTGCATGAAAAACAGTCCTGGTACCAACAAGAGGAGCCTAATTAACATGAGGTGATTAGAAATTCTCATTATTTAGGAATTAAACCAGTTAACATTTGTGCGAAATGCAAACCATGATGAATGGCACCTTTGGCTGATGGATTTAAATAGATTTGGATTTTTATTGGTGTTTATGCTTGTTTGATTCAATTAATATACTAGGTTGTTTAACCACATGTGTTATATTTCATGATTAATGTATCAAAAAGTGGCTTTGGAATCAAACAAGGAAACTTGATAACCAGAAATGATGGGAGGAACTCTCAATTTTTTAATTCTATAATTAATATGAATAAGAAACGCAATTCAAAATCTAGGACTCCATTGTTTGTTAAATTGAATGAATTCATGTAATTGATGGTCCACGGGCATTTTTTTCATAATGAATATAGTTATTAAGAGAGAAACAAAAGTTAATTTCAAGGTTATTGCATGAAAAATAATCCTGGTAACAACAGTAGGAGCCTAATTAACATGAGGTGATTAGAAATTCTCGTTATTTAGGAATTAAACCAATAAACATTTGTACGAAATGCAAACCAAGAAGAATGGCACCTTTATATGATGGATTTAAATAGATTTGGAGTTTTATAGATGTTTATAAATGCTTGATTCAATTAATATACTAGGTTGTTTAGCCACATGTGTTATATTTCATCCTCAATGTATCAAAAAGTGTGTTTGGAATCAAAAGAGGAAACTTGCTAACCAAAAATGATGCGAGAAACTCTCTATTTTTGAATTCAACAATTAATATCTATAAGAAATTCAATTCAAAATCAAGGAATCCATTGTTTGTTAAATTGAATGAATTCATCTTATAGATGGTCCATGGGCATTTTTTCATAATGAATATAGTTATTAAGAAAGAATCAAAAGTGAATTTCAAGGTTATTGCATGAAAAATATTCCTGATAACAACAAGAGGAGCCTAATTAACATGAGGTGATTAGAAATTCTCATTATTTAGGAATTAAACCAGTTAACATTTGCGCGAAATGCAAACCGTGATGAATGGCACCTTTAGATGATGGATTTAAATAGATTTGGAGTTTTATTGATGTTTATACATGTTTGATTCAATTAATATACTAGGTTGTTTTGCCACATGTTTTATATTTCGTGATCAATGTATCAAAAAGTGGCTTTGGAATCAAAACAGGAAACTTGTTAACCAAAAATGATGCAAGGAACTCTTTATTTTTGAACTCAACAATTAATATCTATAAGAAATGCAATTCAAAATCAAGGACTCCACTGTTTGTTAAATTGAATGAATTCATATTATAGATGGTGCATGGGTATTTTTTTCATAATGAATATAGTCATTAAGAAAGAATCAAAAGTTAATTTCAAGGTTATTGCATGAAAAACAGTCCTGGTAACAATAAGATGAGCCTAATTAACATGAGGTGATTAGAAATTCTCATTATTTAGGAATTAAACCAGTTAACATTTGTACGAAATGCAAACCATGAAGAATGACACCTTTAGATGATGGATTTAAATAGATTTGGAGTTTTATTGATGTTTATCCATGTTTGATTCAATTAATATAGTAGGTTGTTTTGCCACATGTTTTATATTTCATGCTTAATGTATCAAAAAGTGTGTTTGAATCAAAAGTGGAAACTTGTTAACCAAAAATGATGCAAGGAACTCTCTATTTTCGAACTCAACAATTAATATCTATAAGAAATGCAATTCAAAATCAAGGACTCTATTGTTTGTTAAATTGAATAAATTCATATTATAGATGGCGCAGGGGCATTTTTTTCATAATGAATATAGTTATTAAGACAGAATCAAAAGTTAATTTCAAGGTTATTGCATGAAAAACAGTCCTAGTACCAACAAGAGGAGCCTAATTAACATGAGGTGATTAGAAATTCTCATTATTTAGGAATTAAACCAGTTAACATTTGTGCGAAATGCAAACCGTGATGAATGGCACCTTTGGCTGATGGATTTAAATAGATTTGGATTTTTATTGGTGTTTATGCTTGTTTGATTCAATTAATATACTAGGTTATTTAACCACATGTGTTATATTTCATGATCAATGTATCAAAAAGTGGCTTTGGAATCAAAAGAGGAAACTTGATAACCAGAAATGATGGGAGGAACTCTCAATTTTTTAATTCTATAATTAATATGAATAAGAAACGCAATTCAAAATCTACGACTCCATTGTTTGTTAAATTGAATGAATTCATGTAATTGATGGTCCACGGGCATTTTTTTCATAATGAATATAGTTATTAAGAGAGAAACAAAAGTTAATTTCAAGGTTATTGCATGAAAAATAATCCTGGTAACAACAGTAGGAGCCTAATTAACATGAGGTGATTAGAAATTCTCATTATTTAGGAATTAAACCAATAAACATTTGTACGAAATGCAAACCAAGAAGAATGGCACCTTTATATGATGGATTTAAATAGATTTGGAGTTTTATTGATGTTTATAAATGCTTAATTCAATTAATATACTAGGTTGTTTAGCCACATGTGTTATATTTCATCCTCAATGTATCAAAAAGTGTGTTTGGAATCAAAAGAGGAAACTTGCTAACCAAAAATGATGCGAGGAACTCTCTATTTTTGAATTCAACAATTAATATCTATAAGAAATGCAATTCAAAATCAAGGAATCCATTGTTTGTTAAATTGAAAGAATTCATCTTATAGATGGTCCATGGGCATTTTTTCATAATGAATATTTTTATTAAGAAAGAATAAAAAGTGAATTTCAAGGTTATTGCATGAAAAATATTCCTGATAACAACAAGAGGAGCCTAATTAACATGAGGTGATTAGAAATTCTCATTATTTAGGAATTAAACCAGTTAACATTTGTGCGAAATGCAAACTGTGACGAATGGCACCTTTGGCTGATGGATTTAAATAGATTTGGATTTTTATTGGTGTTTATACTTGTTTGATTCAATTAATATACTAGGTTGTTTAACCACATGTGTTATATTTCATGATCAATGCATCGAAAACTGGCTTTGGAATCAAAAGAGGAACCTTGTTAACCAAAAATGATGTGAGGAACTCTCTATTTTTGAATTCAACAATTAATATCAATAAGAAATGCAATTCAAGATCAACGACTCCATTGTTTGTTGAATTGAATGAATTCATGTAATTGATGGTCCACGTGCATATTTTTTATAATGAATATAGTTATTAAGAGAGAAGCAAAAGTTAATTTCAAGGTTATTGCATGAAAAATAGTCCTGGTAACAACAAGAGGAATCTAATTAACACGAGTTGATTAGAAATTCTCACTATTTAGGAATTAAACTAGTTATGATTTGTACGAAATGCAAACCATGGAGAATGGCACCTTTAGATGATGGATTTAAATAGCTTTGGAGTTTTATTGATGTTTATACATGTTTGATTCAATTAATATACTAGGTTGTTTTGCCACATGTTTTTATATTTTATACTCAATCTATCAAAAAAAGTGTGTTTGGAATCAAAAGTGGAAACTTGTTAACCAAAAATGATGCGAGGAACTCTCTATTTTTGAATTCAACAATTAATATCTATAAGAAATGCAATTCAAAATCAAGGACTCCATTGTTTGTTAAATTGAATGAATTCATCTTATAGATGGTCCATGGGCATTTTTTTCATAATGAATATAGTTATTAAGAAAGAATCAAAAGTGAATTTCAAGGTTATTGCATGAAAAATATTCCTGGTAACAACAAGAGGAGCCTAATTAACATGAGGTATTAGAAATTCTCATTATTTAGTAATTAAACCAGTTAACATTTGTACGAAATGCAAACCGTGATGAATGGCACCTTTGGCTGATGGATTTAAATAGATTTGGATTTTTATTGGTGTTTATGCTTGTTTGATTCAATTAATATACGAGGTTGTTTAACCAAATGTGTTATATTTCATGATCAATATATCAAAAAGTGTCTTTGGAATCAAAAGAGGAAACTTGATAACCAGAAATGATGGGAGGAACTCTCTATTTTTTAATTCTATAATTAATATCAATAAGAAATGCAATTCAAAATCTAGGACTCCATCGTTTGTTAAATTGAATGAATTCATGCAATTGCTGGTCCATGGGCATTTTTTTCATAATGAATATAGTTATTAAGAGAGAAACAAAAGTTAATTTCAAGGTTATTGGATGAAAAATAGTCCTGGTAACAACAGTAGGAGCTTAATTAACATGAGGTGATTAGAAATTCTCATTATCTAGGAATTAAACCAGTTAACATTGTTATAAAATGCAAACCATGATAAATGGCACCTTTGGCTGATGGATTTAAATAGATTTGGATTTTTTTTACTGCTATTTTTATACTGTTTGATTCAATTAATATACTAGGTTGTTTAGCCACATGTGTTATATTTCATGGTAAATGTGTCAAAAAGTGTGTTTTGGAATTAAAAGAGGAGGCTTGCTAGACAAAAATGATGGGAGTAACTCTCTATTTTTGAATACAACAATTAATATCTATAAGAAATGCAATTCAAAATCAAGGACTCCATTGTTTGTTAAATTGAATGAATTCATGTAATTGATGGTCCACGTGCATATTGTTCATAATGAATATAGTTATTAGGAATGAAAAAAAAAAGTTAATTTCAAGGTTATTGCATGAAAAAATAGTCCTTTGTAACAACAAGAGGAGCCTAATTAACATGAGGTGATTAGAAATTTGCACTATTTACGAATTAAACCAGTAAACATTTGTACGAAATGCAAACCAAGAAGAATGGCACCTTTAGATGATGGATTGAAATAGATTTGGAGTTTTATTGATGTTTATACATGTTTGATTCAATTAATATACTAGGTTGTTTTGCCACATGTTTTATATTTCGTGCTCAATGTATCAAAAAGTGTGTTTGGAATCAAAACAGGAAACTTGTTAACCAAAAATGATGCGAGGAACTCTCTATTTTTGAACTCAACAATTAATATTTATAAGAAATGCAATTCAAAATCAAGGACTCCATTGTTTGTTAAACTGAACGAATTTATCGTACAGATGGTCCATGGGCATTTTTTTCATAATGAATATAGTTATTAAGAAAGAATCAAAAGTTAATTTCAAGGTTAGTGCATGAAAAATAGTCCTGGTAACAACAAAAGGATCCTAATTAACATGAGGTAATTAGAAATTCTCATTATTTAGGAATTCGATCAGTTAACATTTGTGCGAAATGCAAACCATGACGATTGGCACCGTTGGCTGATGGATTTAAATGGATTTGGATTTTTATTGGTGTTTCTGCTTGTTTGATTCAATTAATATACTAGGTTGTTTAACCACATGTGTTATATTTCATGATCAATGTATCAAAAAGTGGCCTTGGAATAAAAAAAGGAAACTTGATAACCAGAAATGATGCAAGGAACTCTCTATTTTTGAATTCAACAATTAATATCTATAAGAAATGCAATTCAAAATCAAGGACTCCATTGTTTGTTAAATTGAATGAATTCATCGTATAGATGGTCCATGGGCATTTTTTTCATAATGAATATAGTTATTAAGAAAGAATCAAAAGTGAATTTCAAGGTTATTGCATGAAAAATATTCCTGGTAACAACAAGAGGAGCCTAATTAACATGAGGTATTAGAAATACTCATTATTTAGTAATTAAGCCAGTTAACATTTGTACGAAATGCAAACTGTGATGAATGGCACCTTTGGCTGATGGATTTAAATAGATTTGGATTTTTACTGCTATTTATACCTGTTTGATTCAATTAATATACTAGGTTGTTTAGCCACATGTGTTATATTTCATGATCAATAATATCTATAAGAAATGCAATTGAAAATCAAGGACTCCATTGTTTGCGAAATTGAACGAATTCATATTATAAATGGCGCATGGGCATTTTTTTCATAATGAATATAGTTGTTAAGAAAGAATCAAAAGTTAATTTCAAGGTTATTGCATGAGAAACAGTCCTGGTAACAACAAGAGAGCCTAATTAACATGAGGTGATTAGAAATTCTCATTATTTAGGAATTAAACCAGTTAATATTTGTGCGAAATGCAAACCATCATGAATGACACCTTTGGCTGACGGATTTAAATAGATTTGGAGTTTTATTGATGTTTTATACATGTTTGATTCAATTAATGTACTAGGTTGTTTTGCCACATGTTTGATATTTCATGCTCAATGTATCAAAAAGTGGCTTTGGAATCAAAAGAGGTGCCTTGTTAACCAAAAATGATGCGAGGAACTCTCTATTTTTGAATTCAATAATTAATATCAATAAGAAATACAATTCAAAATCAACGACAACATTGTTTGTTAAATTGAATGAATTCATGTAATTGATTGTCCACGTGCATATTTTTCATAATGAATATAGTTATCAGGAAAGAAACAAAAGTTAATTTCAAGGTTATTGCATGAAAAATAGTCCTGGTAACAACAAGAGGAGCCTTATTATCACGAGGTGATTAGAAATTGTCATTATTTAGGAATTAAAAAAGTTAACATTTGTACGAAATGCAAACCATGAAGATTGGCACCTTTAGATGATGGATTTAAATAGATTTGGAGTTTTATTGATGTTTATAGATGTTTGATTCAATTAATATACTAGGTTGTTTTGCCACATGTTTTATATTTCGTGCTCAATGTATCAAAAAGTGTGTTTGGAATGAAAACAGGAAACTTGTTAACCAAAAATGATGCGAGGAACTCTCTATTTTTGAATTCAACAATTAATATCTATAAGAAATGCAATTCAAAATCAAGGACTCCATTGTTTGTTAAACTGATGTTTTATTGATGTTTATACCTGTTTGATTCAATTAATATACTAGGTTGTTTAGCCACATGTGTTATATTTCATCCTCAATGTATCAAAAAGTGGCTTTGGAATCAAAAGAGGAAACTTGATAACCAGAAATGATGCAAGGAACTCAATATTTTTGAATTCAACAATTAATATCTATAAGAAATGCAATTCAAAATCAAGGACTCCATTGTTTGTTAAATTGAATGAATTGATCTTATAGATGGTCCATGGGCATTTTTTTCATAATAAATATAGATATTAAGAAAGAATGAAAAGTGAATTCCAAGGTTATTGCATGAAAAATATTCCTGGTAACAACAAGAGGAGCCTAATTAACATGAGGTATTAGAAATTCTCATTATTTAGTAATTAAACTAGTTAACATTTGTACGAAATGCAAACCGTGATGAATGGCACCTTTGGCTGATGGATTTAAATAGATTTGGATTTTTATTGGTGTTTATGCTTGTTTGATTCAATTAATATACTAGGTTGTTTAACCACATGTGTGTTATATTTCATGATCAATGTATCAAAAAAGTGGCCTTGGAATAAAAAAAAGGAAACTTGATAACCAGAAATGATGCAAGGAACTCTCTATTTTTGAATTCAACAATTAATATCTATAAGAAATGCAATTCAAAATCAAGGACTCCATTGTTTGTTAAATTGAATGAATTCATCGTATAGATGGTCCATGGGCATTTTTTTCATAATGAATATAGTTATTAAGAAAGAATCAAAAGTGAATTTCAAGGTTATTGCATGAAAAATATTCCTGGTAACAACAAGAGGAGCCTAATTAACATGAGGTATTAGAAATACTGATTATTTAGTAATTAAGCCAGTTAACATTTGTACGAAATGCAAACTGTGATGAATGGCACCTTTGGCTGATGGATTTAAATACATTTGGATTTTTATTGGTGTTTATGCTTGTTTGATTCAATTAATATACTTGGTTGTTTTGCCACATGTTTTATATTTCGTGCTCAATGTATCAAAAAGTGTGTTTGGAATGAAAATAGGAAACTTGTTAACCAAAAATGATGCGAGGAACTCTCTATTTTTGAATTCAACAATTAATGTCAATAAGAAATGCAATTCAAGATCAACGACTCCATTGTTTGTTGAATTGAATGAATTCATGTAATTGATGGTCCACGTGCATATTTTTCTTAATGAATATAGTTATTAAAAGAGAAGCAAAAGTTAATTTCAAGGTTATTGCATAAAAAATTGTCCTGGTAACAACAAGAGGATTCTAATTAACACGAGTTGATTAGAAATTCACACTATTTAGGAATTAAACCAGTTATGATTTGTACGAAATGCAAACCATGAAGAATGGCACCTTTAGATGATGGATTGAAATAGATTTGGAGTTTTATTGATGTTTATAGATGTTTGATTCAATTAATATACTAGGTTGTTTTGCCGCATGTTTTATATTTCATGCTCAATGTATCAAAAAGTGTGTTTGGAATCAAAACAGGAAACTTGTTAACCAAAAATGATGCGAGGAACTCTCTATTTTTGAACTCAGCAATTAATATCTATAAGAAATGCAATTGAAAATCAAGGACTCCATTGTTTGCGAAATTGAACGAATTCATATTATAAATGGCGCATGGGCATTTTTTTCATAATGAATATAGTTGTTAACAAAGAATCAAAAGTTAATTTCAAGGTTATTGCATGAAAAACAGTCCTGGTAACAACAAGAGAGCCTAATTAACATGAGGTGATTAGAAATTCTCATTATTTAGGAATTAAACCAGTTAATATTTGTGCGAAATGCAAACCGTCATGAATGACACCTTTGGCTGACGGATTTAAATAGATTTGGAGTTTTATTGATGTTTTATACATGTTTGATTCAATTAATGTACTAGGTTGTTTTGCCACATGTTTGATATTTCGTGCTCAATGTATCAAAAAGTGGCTTTGGAATCAAAAGAGGTGCCTTGTTAACCAAAAATGATGCGAGGAACTCTCTATTTTTGAATTCAATAATTAATATCAATAAGAAATACAATTCAAAATCAACGACAACATTGTTTGTTAAATTGAATGAATTCATGTAATTGATGGTCCACGTGCATATTTTTCATAATGAATATAGTTATCAGGAAAGAAACAAAAGTTAATTTCAAGGTTATTGCATGAAAAATAGTCCTGGTAACAACAAGAGGAGCCTCATTAACACGAGGTGATTAGAAATTGTCATTATTTAGGAATTAAACCAGTTAACATTTGTACGAAATGCAAACCATGAAGATTGGCACCTTTAGATGATGGATTTAAATAGATTTGGAGTTTTATTGATGTTTATAGATGTTTGATTCAATTAATATACTAGGTTGTTTTGCCACATGTTTTATATTTCGTGCTCAATGTATCAAAAAGTGTGTTTGGAATGAAAACAGGAAACTTGTTAACCAAAAATGATGCGAGGAACTCTCTATTTTTGAATTCAACAATTAATATCTATAAGAAATGCAATTCAAAATCAAGGACTCCATTGTTTGTTAAACTGATGTTTTATTGATGTTTATACCTGTTTGATTCAATTAATATACTAGGTTGTTTAGCCACATGTGTTATATTTCATCCTCAATGTATCAAAAAGTGGCTTTGGAATCAAAAGAGGAAACTTGATAACCAGAAATGATGCAAGGAACTCAATATTTTTGAATTCAACAATTAATATCTATATAGAAATGCAATTCAAAAATCAAGGACTCCATT
The DNA here is from genome assembly GCA_037897445.1 of Ceriops zippeliana. NCBI lineage: Eukaryota > Viridiplantae > Streptophyta > Magnoliopsida > Malpighiales > Rhizophoraceae > Ceriops > Ceriops zippeliana. Next base: position 72,542 of record JBAPLH010000567.1, read on the forward strand.
GTTTGTTAAATTGAATGAATTGATCTTATAGATGGTCCATGGGCATTTTTTTCATAATGAATATAGATATTAAGAGAGAATGAAAAGTGAATTCCAAGGTTATTGCATGAAAAATATTCCTGGTAACAACAAGAGGAGCCTAATTAACATGAGGTATTAGAAATTCTCATTATTTAGTAATTAAAACCAGTTAACATTTGTACGAAATGCAAACCGTGATGAATGGCACCTTTGGCTGATGGATTTAAATAGATTTGGATTTTTTATTGGTGTTTATGCTTGTTTGATTCAATTAATATACTAGGTTTGTTTAACCACATGTGTTATATTTCATGATCAATGTATCAAAAAGTGGCCTTGGAATAAAAAAAAAGGAAACTTGATAACCAGAAATGATGCAAGGAACTCTCTATTTTTGAATTCAACAATTAATATCTATAAGAAATGCAATTCAAAATCAAGGACTCCATTGTTTGTTAAATTGAATGAATTCATCGTATAGATGGTCCATGGGCATTTTTTTCATAATGAATATAGTTATTAAGAAAGAATCAAAAGTGAATTTCAAGGTTATTGCATGAAAAATATTCCTGGTAACAACAAGAGGAGCCTAATTAACATGAGGTATTAGAAATACTCATTATTTAGTAATTAAGCCAGTTAACATTTGTACGAAATGCAAACTGTGATGAATGACACCTTTGGCTGATGGATTTAAATAGATTTGGATTTTTATTGGTGTTTATGCTTGTTTGATTCAATTAATATACTAGGTTGTTTAACCACATGTGTTATATTTCATGATCAATGTATCAAAAAGTGGCCTTGGAATAAAAAAAGGAAACTTGATAACCAGAAATGATGCAAGGAACTCTCTATTTTTGAATTCAACAATTAATATCTATAAGAAATGCAATTCAAAATCAAGGACTCCATTGTTTGTTAAATTGAATGAATTCATCGTATAGATGGTCCATGGGCATTTTTTTCATAATGAATATAGTTATTAAGAAAGAATCAAAAGTGAATTTCAAGGTTATTGCATGAAAAATATTCCTGGTAACAACAAGAGGAGCCTAATTAACATGAGGTATTAGAAATACTCATTATTTAGTAATTAAGCCAGTTAACATTTGTACGAAATGCAAACTGTGATGAATGGCACCTTTGGCTGATGGATTTAAATATATTTGGATTTTTATTGGTGTTTATGCTTGTTTGATTCAATTAATATACTAGGTTGTTTTGCCACATGTTTTATATTTCGTGCTCAATGTATCAAAAAGTGTGTTTGGAATGAAAACAGGAATCTTGTTAACCAAAAATGATGCGAGGAACTCTCTATTTTTGAATTCAACAATTCATATCTATAAGAAATGCAATTCAAAATCAAGGACTCCATTGTTTGTTAAATTGAATGAATTCATCGTATAGATGGTCCATGGGCATTTTTTTCATAATGAATATAGTTATTAAGAAAGAATCAAAAGTGAATTTCAAGGTTATTGCATGAAAAATATTCCTGGTAACAACAAGAGGAGCCTAATTAACATGAGGTATTAGAAATACTCATTATTTAGTAATTAAGCCAGTTAACATTTGTACGAAATGCAAACTGTGATGAATGACACCTTTGGCTGATGGATTTAAATAGATTTGGATTTTTACTGCTATTTATACCTGTTTGATTCAATTAATATACTAGGTTGTTTAGCCACATGTGTTATATTTCATCCTCAATGTATCAAAAAGTGTGCTTGGAATCAAAAGAGGAAACTTGCTAACCAAAAATGATGCGAGGAACTCTCTATTTTTGAATTCAACAATTAATATCTATAAGAAATGCAATTCAAAATCAAGGACTCCATTGTTTGTTAAACTGATGTTTTATTGATGTTTATACCTGTTTGATTCAATTAATATACTAGGTTGTTTAGCCACATGTGTTATATTTCATCCTCAATGTATCAAAAAGTAGCTTTGGAATCAAAAGAGGAAACTTGATAACCAGAAATGATGCAAGGAACTCAATATTTTTGAATTCAACAATTAATATCTATAAGAAATGCAATTCAAAATCAAGGACTCCATTGTTTGTTAAATTGAATGAATTCATCTTATAGATGGTCCATGGGCATTTTTGTCATAATGAATATAAATATTAAGAAAGAATGAAAATTGAATTTCAAGGTTATTGCATGAAAAATATTCCTGGTAACAACAAGAGGAGCCTAATTAACATGAGGTATTAGAAATTCTCATTATTTAGTAATTAAACCAGTTAACATTTGTACGAAATGCAAACCGTGATGAATGGCACCTTTGGCTGATGGATTTAAATAGATTTGGATTTTTATTGGTGTTTATGCTTGTTTGATTCAATTAATATACTAGTTTGTTTAACCACACGTGTTATATTTCATGATCAATGTATCAAAAAGTGGCCTTGGAATAAAAAAAGGAAACTTGATAACCAGAAATGATGCAAGGAACTCAATATTTTTGAATTCAACAATTAATATCTATAAGAAATGCAATTCAAAATCAAGGACTCCATTGTTTGTTAAATTGAATGAATTCATCGTATAGATGGTCCATGGGCATTTTTTTCATAATGAATATAGTTATTAAGAAAGAATCAAAAGTGAATTTCAAGGTTATTGCATGAAAAATATTCCTGGTAACAACAAGAGGAGCCTAATTAACATGAGGTATTAGAAATACTCATTATTTAGTAATTAAGCCAGTTAAAATTTGTACGAAATGCAAACTGTGATGAATGGCACCTTTGGCTGATGGATTTAAATAGATTTGGATTTTTACTGCTATTTATACCTGTTTGATTCAATTAATATACTAGGTTGTTTAGCCACATGTGTTATATTTCATCCTCAATGTATCAAAAAGTGTGCTTGGAATCAAAAGAGGAAACTTGCTAACCAAAAATGATGCGAGGAACTCTCTATTTTTGAATTCCACAATTAATATCTATAAGAAATGCAATTGAAAATCAAGGACTCCATTGTTTGTTAAACTGAATGAATTTATGTTACAGATGGTCCATGGGCATTTTTTTCATAATAAATATAGTTGTTAAGAAAGAATCAAAAGTTAATTTCAAGGTTAGAGCATGAAAAATAGTCCTGGTAACAACAAGAGGATCCTAATTAACATGAGGTGATTAGAAATTCTCTTTATTTAGGAATTAAACCAGTTAACATTTGTGCGAAATGCAAACCGTGATGAATGGCACCTTTGGCTGATGGATTTAAATAGATTTGGATTTTTATTGGTGTTTATGCTTGTTTGATTCAATTAATATACTAGGTTGTTTTGCCACATGTTTTATATTTCGTGCTCAATGTATCAAAAAGTGTGTTTGGAATGAAAACAGGAAACTTGTTAACCAAAAATGATGCGAGGAACTCTCTATTTTTGAATTCAACAATTAATATTTATAAGAAATGCAATTCAAAATCAAGGACTCCATTGTTTGTTAAATTGAATGAATTCATCGTATAGATGGTCCATGGGCATTTTTTTCATAATGAATATAGTTATTAAGAAAGAATCAAAAGTGAATTTCAAGGTTATTGCATGAAAAATATTCCTGGTAACAACAAGAGGAGCCTAATTAACATGAGGTATTAGAAATACTCATTATTTAGTAATTAAGCCAGTTAAAATTTGTACGAAATGCAAACTGTGATGAATGGCACCTTTGGCTGATGGATTTAAATAGATTTGGATTTTTACTGCTATTTATACCTGTTTGATTCAATTAATATACTAGGTTGTTTAGCCACATGTGTTATATTTCATCCTCAATGTATCAAAAAGTGTGCTTGGAATCAAAAGAGGAAACTTGCTAACCAAAAATGATGCGAGGAACTCTCTATTTTTGAATTCCACAATTAGTATCTATAAGAAATGCAATTCAAAATCAAGGACTCCATTGTTTGTTAAACTGAATGAATTTATGTTACAGATGGTCCATGGGCATTTTTTTCATAATAAATATAGTTGTTAAGAAAGAATCAAAAGTTAATTTCAAGGTTAGAGCATGAAAAATAGTCCTGGTAACAACAAGAGGATCCTAATTAACATGAGGTGATTAGAAATTCTCTTTATTTAGGAATTAAACCAGTTAACATTTGTGCAAAATGCAAACCGTGATGAATGGCACCTTTGGCTGATGGATTTAAATAGATTTGGATTTTTATTGGTGTTTACGCTTGTTTGATTCAATTAATATACTAGGTTGTTTTGCCACATGTTTTATATTTCGTGTTCAATGTATCAAAAAGTGTGTTTGGAATGAAAACAGGAAACTTGTTAACCAAAAATGATGCGAGGAACTCTCTATTTTTGAATTCAACAATTAATATCTATAAGAAATGCAATTCAAAATCAAGGACTCCATTGTTTGTTAAACTGATGTTTTATTGATGTTTATACCTGTTTGATTCAATTAATATACTAGGTTGTTTAGCCACATGTGTTATATTTCATCCTCAATGTATCAAAAAGTGGCTTTGGAATAAAAAGAGGAAACTTGATAACCAGAAATGATGCAAGGAACTCAATATTTTTGAATTCAACAATTAATATCTATAAGAAATGCAATTCAAAATCAAGGACTCCATTGTTTGTTAAATTGAATGAATTCATCTTATAGATGGTCCATGGGCATTTTTTTCATAATGAATATAGTTATTAAGAAAGAATCAAAAGTGAATTTCAAGGTTATTGCATGAAAAATATTCCTGGTAACAACAAGAGGAGCCTAATTAACATGAGGTATTAGAAATACTCATTATTTAGTAATTAAGCCAGTTAACATTTGTACGAAATGCAAACTGTGATGAATGACACCTTTGGGTGATGGATTTAAATATATTTGGATTTTTATTGGTGTTTATGCTTGTTTGATTCAATTAATATACTAGGTTGTTTTGCCACATGTTTTATATTTCGTGCTCAATGTATCAAAAAGTGTGTTTAAAATGAAAACAGGAAACTTGTTAACCAAAAATGATGCGAGGAACTCTCTATTTTTGAATTCTACAATTAATATCTATAAGAAATGCAATTCAAAATCAAGGACTCCATTGTTTGTTAAACTAATATTTTATTGATGTTTATACCTGTTTGATTCAATTAATATACTAGGTTGTTTAGCCACATGTGTTATATTTCATCCTTAATGTATCAAAAAGTGGCTTTGGAATCAAAAGAGGAAACTTGATAACCAGAAATGATGCAAGGAACTCAATATTTTTGAATTCAACAATTAATATCTATAAGAAATGCAATTCAAAATCAAGAACTCCATTGTTTGTTAAATTGAATGAATTCATCTTATAGATGGTCCATGGGCATTTTTTTCATAATGAATATAAATATTAAGAAAGAATGAAAAGTGAATTTCAAGGTTATTTCATGAAAAATATTCCTGGTAACAACAAGAGGAGCCTAATTAACATGAGGTATTAGAAATTCTCATTATTTAGTAATTAAAACAGTTAACATTTGTACGAAATGCAAACCGTGATGAATGGCACCTTTGGCTGATGGATTTAAATAGATTTGGATTTTTATTGGTGTTTATGCTTGTTTGATTCAATTAATATACTAGGTTGTTTAACCACATGTGTTATATTTCATGATCAATGTATCAAAAAGTGGCCTTGGAATAAAAAAAGGAAACTTGATAACCAGAAATGATGCAAGGAACTCTCTATTTTTGAATTCAACAATTAATATCTATAAGAAATGCAATTCAAAATCAAGGACTCCATTGTTTGTTAAATTGAATTAATTCATGTAATTGATGGTCCATGGGCATATTTTTCATAATAAATATAGTTGTTAAGAAAGAATCAAAAGTTAATTTCAAGGTTAGAGCATGAAAAATAGTCCTGGTAACAACAAGAGGATCCTAATTAACATGAGGTGATTAGAAATTCTCTTTATTTAGGAATTAAACCAGTTAACATTTGTGCGAAATGCAAACCGTGATGAATGGCACCTTTGGCTGATGGATTTAAATAGATTTGGATTTTTATTGGTGTTTATGGTTGTTTGATTCAATTAATATACTAGGTAATTTAACCACATGTGTTATATTTCATGATCAATGTATCAAAAAGTGGCTTTGGAATCAAAAGAGCAGCCTTGTTAACCAAAAATGAAGCGAGGAACTCTCTATTTTTCAATTCAACAATTAATGTCAATAAGAAATGCAATTCAAGATCAACGACTCTATTATTTGTTGAATTGAATGAATTCATGTAATCGATGTTCCACGTGCATATTTTTTTTAATGAATATAGTTATTAAGTGAGAAGCAAAAGTTAATTTCAAGGTTATTGCATGAAAAATAGTCTTGATAACAACAAGAGGAGTCTGATTAACACGAGGTGATTAGAAATTCGCATTATTTAGGAATTAAACAAGTTAACATTTGTACGAAATGCAAACCATGAAGAATGGCACCTTTAGATGATGGATTTAAATAGATTTGGAGTTTTATTGATGTTTATACATGTTTGATTCAATTAATATACTATGTTGTTTTGCCACATGTTTGATATTTCATGCTCAATGTATCAAAAAATGGCTTTGGAATCAAGAGAGGAGCCTTGTTAACCAAAAATGATGCGAGGAACTCTTTATTTTTGAATTTAACAATTAATATCAATAAGAAATACAATTCAAAATCAACGACAACATTGTTTGTTAAATTCAATGAATTCATGTAATTGATGGTCCACGTGCATATTTTTCATAATCAATATAGTTATTAGGAAAGAAACAAAAGTTAATTTCAAGGTTAATGCATGAAAAATAGTCTTGGTAACAATAAGAGGAGCCTCATTACCACGAGGTGATTAGAAATTCTCATTATTTAGAAATTAACCCAGTTAACATTTGTACGAAATGCAAACCATGAAGATTGGCACCTTTAGATGATGGATTTAAATAGATTTGGAGTTTTATTGATGTTTATACATGTTTGATTCAATTAATATACTAGGTTTTTTAGCCACATGTGGTATATTTCATGCTCAATGTATCAAAAAGTGTGTTTGGAATCAAAACAGGAAAATTGTTAACCCAAAATGATGCGAGTAACTCTCTATTTTTGAACTCAACAATTAATATCTATAAGAAATGCAATTCAAAATCAAGGACTCCATTGTTTGTTAAATTGAATGAATTCATATTATAGATGGCGCATGGGCATTTTTTTCATAATGAATATAGTTATTAAGAAAGAATCAAAAGTTAATTTCAAGGTAATTGCATGAAAAATAGTCCTGGTAACAACAAGAGGAGCCTAATTAACATGAGGTGATGAGAAATTCTCATTATTTAGAAATTAAACCAGTTAACATTTGTGCGAAATGCAAACCGTGATGAATGGCACCGTTAGCTGATGGATTTAAATGGATTTGGATTTTTATTAGTGTTTCTGCTTGTTTGATTCAATTAATATACTAGGTTGTTTAACCACATGTGTTATATTTCATGATCAATGTATGAAAAAGTGGCTTTGGAATCAAAAGAGGAAACTTGATAACCAGAAATGATGGGAGGAACTCTCTATTTTTCAATTCTATAATTAATATCAATAAGAAATGCAATTCAAAATCTAGGACTCTATTGTTTGTTAAATTGAATGAATTCATGTAATTGATGGTCCACGGGCATTTTTTTCATAATGAATATAGTTATTAAGAGAGAAACAAAAGTTAATTTCAAGGTTATTGCATGAAAAATTGTCCTGGTAACAATAGTAGGAGCCTAATTAACATGTTGTGATTAGAAATTCTCTTTATTTAGGAATTAAACCAGTTAACATTTGTGCGAAATGCAAATCAAGATGAATGGCACCTTTATATGATGGATTTAAATAGATTTGGAGTTTTATTGATGTTTATAAATGTTTGATTCAATTAATATACTAGGTTGTTTAGCCACATGTGTTATATTTCATCCTCAATGTATCAAAAAGTGTGTTTGGAATCAAAAGAGGAAACTTGCTAACCAAAAATGATGCGAGGAACTCTCTATTTTTGAATTCAACAATTAATATCTATAAGAAATGCAATTCAAAATCAAGGACTCCATTGTTTGTTAAATTGAATGAATTCATCTTATAGATGGTCCATGGGCATTTTTTTCATAATGAATATAGTTATTAAGAAAGAAACAAAAGTTAATTTCAAGGTTAGTGCATGAAAAATGGTCCTGGTAACAACAAGAGGATCCTAATTAACATGAGGTGATTAAAAATTCTCATTATTTAGGAATTAAACCAGTTAACATTTGTGCGAAATGCAAACCGTGACGAATGGCACCTTTGGCTGATGGATTTAAATAGATTTGGATTTTTATTGGTGTTTATGCTTGTTTGATTCAATTAATATACTAGGTTGTTTAACCACATGTGTTATATTTCATGATCAATGTATCAAAAAGTGTGTTTGGAATCAAAAGTGGAAACTTGTTAACCAAAAATGATGCGAGGAACTCTCTATTTTTGAACTCAACAATTAATATCTATAAGAAATGCAATTCAAAATCAAGGAGTCCATTGTTTGTTAAATTGAATGAATGCATATTATAGATGGCTCATGGGCATTTTTTTCATAATGAATATAGTTATTAAGAGAGAAACAAAAGTTAATTTCAAGGTTATTGCATGAAAATAGTCCTGGTAACAACAAGAGGATCCTAATTAACATGACGTGATTAGAAATTCTCATTATTTAGGAATTAAACCAGTTAACATTTGTGCGAAATGCAAACCGTGACGAATGGCACCTTTGGCTGATGGATTTAAATAGATTTGGATTTTTATTGGTGTTTATGCTTGTTTGATTCAATTAATATACTAGGTTGTTTAACCACATGTGTTATATTTCATGATCAATGTATCAAAAAGTGTGTTTGGAATCAAAAGTGGAAACTTGTTAACCAAAAATGATGCGAGAAACTCTTTATTTTTGAATTCAACAATTAATATCAATAAGAAATGCAATTCAAGATCAACGACTCCATTGTTTGTTGAATGGAATGAATTCATGTAATTGACGGTCCATGTGCATATTTTTCATAATGAATATAGTTATTAAGAGAGAAGCAAAAGTTAATTTCAAGGTTATTGCATGAAAAATAGTCCTGGTAACAACAAGAGGAGTCTAATTAACACGAGTTGATTAGAAATTCGCACTATTTAGGAATTAAACCAGTTAAGATTTATACGAAATGCAAACCATGAAGAATGACAACTTTAGATGATGGATTTAAATAGATTTGGATTTTTATTGGTGTTTATGCTTGTTTGATTCAATTAATATACTAGGTTGTTTAACCCACATGTGTTATATTTCATGATCAATGTATCAAAAAGTGGCTTTGGAATCAAAAGAGGAAACTTGATAACCAGAAATGATGGGAGGAACTCTCTATTTTTCAATTCTATAATTAATATCAATAAGAAATGGAATTCAAAATCTAGGACTCCATTGTTTGTTAAATTGAATGAATTCATGTAATTGATGGTCCACGGGCATTTTTTTCATAATGAATATAGTTATTGAGAGAGAGAAACAAAAGTTTAATTTCAAGGTTATTGCATGAAAAATAGCTCTGGTAACAACAGTAGGAGCCTAATTAACTTGTGGTGATTAGAAATTCTCCTTATTTAGGAATTAAACCAGTAAACATTTGTATGAAATGCAAACCAAGAAGAATGGCACCTTTATATGATGGATTTAAATAGATTTGGAGTTTTATTGATGTTTATAAATGTTTGATTCAATTAATATACTAGGTTGTTTAGCCACATGTGTTCTATTTCATCCTCAATGTATCAAAAAGTGTGTTTGGAATCAAAAGAGGAAACTTGCTAACCAAAAATGATGCAAGGAACTCTCTATTTTTGAATTCAACAATTAATATTTATAAGAAATGCAATTCAAAATCAAGGACTCCATTGTTTGTTAAACTGAATGAATTTATCTTACAGATGGTCCATGGGCATTTTTTTCATAATAAATATAGTTATTAAGAAAGAATCAAAAGTTAATATCAAGGTTAGTGCATGAAAAATAGTCCTAGTAACAACAAGAGGATCCTAATTACAATGACGTGATTAGAAATTCTCATTATTTAGGAATTAAACCAGTTAACATTTGTGCGACAAGCAAACCGTGACGAATGGCACCTTTGGCTTATAGATATTAATTGTTGAATTCAAAAATAGAGAGTTCCTCGCATCATTTTTGGTTAGCAAGTTTCCCCTTTTGATTCCAAACACACTTTTTGATACATTTTGAATGAAATATAACACATGTGGCTAAACAACCTAGTATATTAATAGAATCAAACATGTATAAACATCAGTAAAACTCAAAATCTATTTAAATCCAGCATCTAAAGGTGCCATTTTTCATGGTTTGCGTTTCGTACAAATGTTAACTGGTTTCATTCCTAAATAATGAGAATTTCTAAACACCTCGTTTTAATTAGGCTCTTCTTGTTGTTACCAGGACTATTTTTCATGCAATAACCTTGAAATTAACTTTTGTTTCTCTCTTAATAACTATATTCATAATGAAAAATATGCACGTGGACCATCAATTACATGAATTCATTCAATTTAACAAACAATGGAGTCCTTGATTTTAAATTGCGTTTCTTATAGATATTAATTGTTGAATTCAAAAATAGAGAGTTCCTCGCATCATTTTTGGTTAGCAAGTTTCCCCTTTTGATTCCAAACACACTTTTTGATACATTTTGAATGAAATATAACACATGTGGCTAAACAACCTAGTATATTAATAGAATCAAACATGTATAAACATCAATAAAACTCCAAATCTATTTAAATCCAGCATCTAAAGGTGCTATTCTTCATGGTTTGCGTTTCGTACAAATGTTAACTGGTTTCATTCCTAAATAATGAGAATTTGTAATCACCTCGTGTTAATTCGGCTCCTCTTGTTGTTACCAGGACTATTTTTCATGCAATAACCTTGAAATTAACTTTTGATTCTTTCTTAATAACAATATTCATTATGAAAAAAATGCCCATGCACCATCTATAAGGTGAATTCATTCAATTTAATAAACAATGGAGTCCTTGATTTTGAATTGCATTTCTTATAGATATTAACTGTTGAATTCAAAAATAGAGAGTTCCTTGCATCATTTTTGGTTAGCAAGTTTCCCCTTTTGATTGCAAACACACTTTTTGATACATTTTGAATGAAATATAACACATGTGGCTAAACAACCTAGTATATTAATAGAATCAAACATGTATAAACATCGTAAAACTCAAAATCTATTTAAATCCAGCATCTAAAGGTGCCATTTTTCATGGTTTGCGTTTCGTACAAATGTTAACTGGTTTCATTCCTAAATAATGAGAATTTCTAAACACCTCGTGTTAATTAGGCTCTTCTTGTTGTTAACAGGACTATTTTTCATGCAATAACCTTGAAATTAACTGTTGTTTCTCTCTTAATAACTATATTCATAATGAAAAATATGCACGTGGACCATCAATTACATGAATTCATTCAATTTAACAAACAATGGAGTCCTTGATTTTGAATTGCGTTTCTTATAGATATTAATTGTTGAATTCAAAAATAGAGAGTTCCTCGCATCATTTTTGGTTAGCAAGTTTCCCCTTTTGATTCCAAACACACTTTTTGATACATTTAGAATGAAATATAACACATGTGGCTAAACAACCTAGTATATTAATAGAATCAAACATGTATAAACATCAATAAAACTCCAAATCTATTTAAATCCGGCATCTAAAGGTGCCATTCTTCATGGTTTGCGTTTCGTACAAATGTTAACTGGTTTCATTCTTAAATAATGAGAATTTCTAAACACCTCGTGTTAATTAGGCTCTTCTTGTTGTTACCAGGACTATTTTTCATGCGATAACCTTGAAATTAACTTTTGTTTCTCTCTTAATAACTATATTCATAATGAAAAATATGCACGTGGACCATCAATTACATGAATTCATTCAATTTAACAAACAATGGAGTCCTTGATTTTGAATTGCGTTTCTTATAGA